>OY986045.1:10199037-10451537 GCA_963920215.1 Nineta flava
AAGTTGGCTCCATATGAAAAACTTTTTTATTATAATGTTTACGAAAAAAAGTTATTCTTTATAAAAATCTCTGCATTCGAAAATATTAATATTCAGCTATTCACTTTTGACATCAAATGTATAGGGTGTCTAAAAATTGAAAATGTTCGATAGGAATGTGTTGACCACTTCAATTTTAAATTAAATTTTGTATATTTTTGTTCAAAATGTAGACCATATAGAACAGATTAAACGGGAAACGGTTCAAGAAATCACTCCCGAGATATGTAGGAGTGGATTTAAAGAATTTTGTAAAAGGACAATTACATGTATGGAACGCGAAGGTGGATACGTTGAGGCAAAAACGAACTGAAGGTAACTGTTGTTACTTACGTCAACAATAATAATTGTATTTGTAATGTAATGTATGAAAAATAAATGTTCTGTATTCATTATTTTGTTACATATCATTCAAAATGTTTCAAATCAGCAAATAAACATTTGAAGTACAATGACTGGTTAATTAGAATATCAGATAACGTGTTTTATAAGTAGGATTTGCAAAATTTAGTTTAAAATTGAAGTGGAAAAAAAATTCCTATCGAACTTTTTCAATTTCTGCACACCCTGTACATTCGATGTCGAAAGTAAATAGCGGCATGTTAATATTTTCGAAAGCAGAAATTTTTATAAAGGATAACTTTCTTTCGTAAACCTTTTCCATATGGAGCCAACTTAAGTAGACACACTGTATATATTATATATAATGTAAATTGTAACCAATATAGGTATTTTGTATATGAACATTTAACTCCTCCTACTAAATATCAAATAATTTTTAATGTTGCAGCAACCGTTCAAGGTCATGTTTTTTGTTGCTGCAACCAGTACACACACACAGCAACTTGCTAGTTGCTCTTCAATGTTGCTGTTCAATGTTGCACGTCTGTGGAGCCCATTATATGATACCAATGTCATTTAGGTTAATGTGGAAATTATAAATTGCCATTTTGTGCCGCTGCCATATTGGATTAACAATGGCATCCCTTTAATTACCCTGTTTTGCTCATCAAGGCCTTTCATTTGATACCCATATCATATGGGTTAATGTGGAAATTAAACATCGTCATTTTGCGGGGGCTGCCATATTGGAAGTTGGATAACGTTTTTTTACTCACTGTGTTTCGCACATCAAGCTCTTTCAGTTGATACCCATATCAAAGGGGTTATTATGGAAATTATATATCGTCATTTTGCGGCAGCTGCCTTATTGGATTTAGAATGACGTTTTTTTACTTACTGTGTTTCGAACATCAAGCCTTTTCATTTAATACCCATATCATAGGGGTTAACGTCGAAATTATAATTCGCTATTTTGCGGCGGCCGCCATATTGCATTAACAATGATGCCACTTTACTTACAATGTTTCGATTATCAAGCCCTTTTATTTGTTACCAAGATTATATGGGTGAATGTGGAAATTATAAATCGCCATTTTGCGGCGGCCGCCATATTGGAAGGACTGACGTCACTTAACTTAGTGTGTTTTGCTCATCAAGCCCTTTCATTTGATACCCATATCATAAGGGTTAATGTGGAAATTATAAATCGCCATTTTGCGGCGGCCGACCGTCAATATCTCTGTAAATATTAGAGAAACAGAAAAAATTATAAGAAACTTAATTATAGTAAAACTAATTTTGACAACTATATTCTTATGTGAATATTAAGAAAGATATACCTAACTTTGTGTTCCCCCTCCCTCTAAACCCCCTTTTTCCCTCTCCGATTCCGATAGTGGTTACCATAAAAATGCTTTGTCATCGGAACTGAACCAACATGTTAAAGTTCAACTCCGTAGGTTCAGAGGAAGTGGGTCAAATTTAGCTTGCAAGATTCCATTACAGACACCGAAACAGGTGAAACTAAATACAAGCTTTTAATATTTGAATATTTGTACTCTTTTTCAGACAAACTAAATAATGGATGAAAATTTTTAATCGAACTGTTCAATCAACATAAATGATATATTCGATTTTCAAAATCGATTGACTTTGTATGTTCAAACTTCCATGTAGAGATCACTATGAACAGCTAATTTTTTGTTTTTTCCCATTTTTTTTTAATGTCTCGAAGTGGCTGAAATTTAAACACAAAAATTTAATTTTTGGTTTTTCCAATTTTTGGGTATGTTCCGTTGGGAAAATTAAATTTTCCCAACAATCCCAAGATTTTTTTTTAAGTTACTGAAATTCCGCGTCGAATTCAAAAAACCGCATCCTTCTAGCATTTCAGGAAGTTTGTTAAATTTAAACACTTATATTAATAACAATTTTATTATCATCCAATAGAATCCAATCCAATTAAGATAAACGCATATGGACGAACAATGTTAATTTTATAAAAAAAAAAATTTTCTATTTTCCGATAGAAATCTCTAGTTTTCATAATTTTCCTGTCGGTTCGGATACTAAATCTACCTCATGCGTCAATTATCAACTTTACAGGTTATCTGAAAGTACCGTAGAATTATAATGAATCATACTCGCTTAATTAGGGGTGTTCCCGCTATTTAACAATTTTTGAAGTGAAATAACTTTTTAGCGGTTAATTCATTTTCGATGATTGAAAAAACAGTCTCTTATAATTTCGTAAAGTTTCTATATTCGAAAACTCACCACTGTAGCTCTTTTCGTTCAAAAGTTATAGTTTCTGAAAAACAGTCTAAATTCAGGTGTAGTAATAGCACTGTAAACAAGAAGGCCAAAAACCTCTTAAACTCGGCCTTACAAACTCCGTGCTCCAGATATTTGAAATTAATGTTGTGTTTGAGAAGTTTTCTTTGAAATAGTTTTTTTAAAAGTTTCATAAATGCATTCTTTTTTGGTACACAATTGGTTATGAATACTTATTTTGTATTTTGCTTTTGAAATTTATTTTGATATAAGGCTTTTATTAACGGTTTGAATGGATCAAGTTATTTTCAAAATTTCGTATTTGTAAAATTTATAACTTTTTTTTGTACGTATGTTTCCATTTGAAAATTTCTACCACATAATTTTATTTCATTTGAATACACCTTAAATTTTTAGATTACTAGTAAATTCTTTCAGTTTGAACATATTTAAATCGATGACTAATCTACAAATTAACTAATCGTTCAAATGCTAGGTTTATAATTTTTTTTGGTGAAACACAAAATATGCCACATGTATTTTATTGTGTTATTCAGTTTAGTGACTGTTCAGTGGTTCAGACCCGGCCCGGCTATATATATATATATATATATATATATATATATATATATATATATATATATATATATATATATATATATATATATGTATATATATATATAAATATATATATATATATATATATATATATATATATATATATATATATATAAATATATAGATATATATATATATATAGAATATTCCACATAGAAATATATATATATATATTTCTATGTGGAATGTTTGAAAATAAATGATAGTATTCTATTAACGGTATAACATAAAACAACAATCCACACAAATTAAATAATAAATAAAGCCGCAAAAAGAAAACAAAATAGAAATCCGAAAAATTTATCATCAATAAATAAAAAACTACAAACTGCTATATCTCTCTCTTCATTTTTTTGTGGGGCTTCATTATCTTTATCTTTGTGGCAGTCTTTGCAACTAGATATACAACCCCGTTTTGCAAAGCAGCTTATCTTATGAGTAACTGTTCGAATGCTTGGCGATTGCCTATCTTCAAATGTCACAATAAATAAATTGACTCATTCCTCTGCTGAATGTCCCCCCAAAGTACCATTTAATTTACACTTTTTCTATTATGGTGTAATAATCTATTGTTGAAATACGGCCATACCATTAAAACACACAACCAATTATTTCCTATGCATTCACGTACGTAATGATAAATATTTTCAATTATAATGTCATATCATAACATCCCACTCTTAAATGACATCAAACAAACACCATACAGGCATACACCACAAGCAATAGCCAGATTTATGTAAGTATTTGTATGTATGGTTTTATAGTAAATATTTTATTTATTTATTTAACATAGATTCTCTATTAGAAATGCTTTTGAAAACGGTCTGTATATTTAAACCCGTGAAATGAAAAATTAAATTAGTTTTAATTAAATTTAAAGAAAGATTAAAGATTAAGATGAATACCAATATTTAACAAGTAAACATTAATATTCACTAAGATTTAAGTTTTAATAACATTAATATCCAATACAAAACATTAATTTTATTTAAGAGAAAATATAAGAGTAATTTAGTTTACGCTGATAACAGGATTAAGAATTGTACCAGTTTTTAAAAAAAGAACAGAGTGTCGTAAAGATCGTGCGTTGGACTATTTAAATAATTTCTATTGTTAAATCGGATCTGATGTTATGGATCCCATAGTTGTATTGAAATTATCCCCAGAGATTAGTATATCGTTAATGGTTCCTTTGAAACCCCCATTTTTAATTCTTCATCTACATCTGCCTACGACCGTTGGTAGAATTATGAGGAAAACTAGTTTATACTAAAATCAATTTATTTACAACATTAAACAAAAAAATGTACATGTATCTACAATTCGAAACTGAACAATAAGACTATAATTGACTCAAGTATCAGTTTACGCTTTCTTTCGTGAACCAAACCAAAACACAATACCGATAGAATACCGTCAAGAATAATAGCTACTCAGTGGACCATGAATAAATCAGGTATCGAGCACAAAATATTACAGAAGAATCTTGGGTCGAAACCCGTAAACAAGTGTCTAAAAATAAGAGCACTTTGACGCTATAGTTTGAACTTTATTGCTATATTGAAACTATATTGATTGATGCTATATTGATTTATATTGAAACGCTATTGTTTGCTCTGTGTGTAGAGTGGTTGCAGCAACAAAAAACAAACTTTTTGTTGCTGCAACCACTCTACACACAGAGCAACAAGCTAGTTGCTGTTCAATGTTGCTGCAACCACGTTCTGTGTCTATTTGGGCCATTATATCGTTATATTTTGGACAAAATATAATTCACACAATACCCTTATAAATTATAGCCTATGTGTTATTATGATGTATAATGGCCCAAATAGACGGAGAACATGGTTGCAGCAACATTGAACAGCAACTAGCTTGTTGCACAGTGTGTGGGGTGGTTGCAGCAACAAAAAACAAACTTTTTGTTGCTGCAACCACTCCACACACGGAGCAACAAGCTAGTTGCTGTTCAATGTTGCTGCAACCATGTTCTCCGTCTAGTTTGGCCATAAGGTATATTATTGTAAAGTTTAAAATCGATTCATTAGTTTTTTCATATCAGTATCGTACTCTCATATATATTTTTTGTCTTCTATTAAAAATATCAGTAGCGCTGTTTGTTATATTTCGTTATATGTCTAATATAAAAATATTATGCAACGTTATTTTAGTATATTCTTTGGTTCAAAAAGAAAATGAAAACCTAAATTTGTATTTTTTTGTTACATAGGTTTAAAATTGTTTAAAATATTTTATCGAAACTTATGCATTGTTTATATGATATATTTTTAAACTGTTTTTATCATTTTAGTTAATCAATAATTATCATTTAAGTGTTGAAAATTATTAAGTGATTATGAAATATGTAGATCAAACTATAGGTCTCGTCCTCTTAGCACCATAACGCCATATTGAATTCAACTTGTGGACCAATTACTAGCAAACCAAATATAATTATATACATTTTATTTATTTAAATTTGGAGTGTCATCCTTGTTTACTTTCTTATATCAATTGGTTGGGTTAATTTAAAACAGCCAACCATAAGTTTCTTGTTCATTTGGTAGCAAACAAAATGAAGAGTTTTCTAAATATATTAGAATCATTGTATTTTCAATTTAAGCTACATTAATTTTTGGACTACATTTGTATAGCAAGTTGTTTTTGTTTTCATTATTCTATACATACGGCGATGCTTTCAACACAAGTCGCTTCAACAAATCAAACATTGGCTGAAACGGCTAGTCAATAAAAAAATATTCAAGTTGGCATTATTCAGCAACTACATCAAATAACTGCCCTGAAACAATTATTAAATTTATAGGTAATGTCGAACATGGGATAGATATTGGTATTTTACCTTACCACATCTTGATTAAATCTTTAATTAATAAATGTGCCTTGAATGCACAATAATTTTGGACTGATTGTGTAGCAAAATCCAGCAATTGGAACAACATAAAAGACAACTTGTTGGATATATATATTTCACCTATGTGGAAACTTTTGATTGATAAATTAGTCCGTAGAAATTAATACAATAATGAATCGTTATAATTGAATCATAAATAATTGAAATAATTTTCACGCACGCTAATAGATATACCTTACAGATTATGAGTTTGAATCGTATTCCGTCATCTTTTCAACAATTAAATAAATTAATTCCAAAATTGAAGAAATTCAAACTAGATTAAATTCTTCTAATAATTCTCAATTACTTGGTGAAAATTCTTCAAAATCTTCAATTAACGCCTCCCAATTTAAATAGAAACTCATATTTTTGCAACTATTGCAAAAAAGCAAACTATACCACAGCCTATTGTAAAAAACAAATTTTCAATGATAGTAAGAAGAATGAAACTATTTCAAATATTACTAATCCGATCAAAAACATAAATGTAATAAAGGGCCGAGTTTTCGGGGAAATACTTCATATAATAGTTGCTCCTTAAAAAGTGATGATATCCCAATTAAAGATCCGAGCTATTTATAAAGTGAATAGCAAAAACTAAAATGTAATATATATATATATATATATATATATATATATATATATATATATATATATATATATATATATATATACCGTCTGTTTAGTTTACATCTTCGAATCATATATCCCACGAGTATGAGAGAGTACATATGTACATATACATTAAGCAATGTGTATGAGAAGGATGTCCTATAGGTTTGATAAACAAGAATATTTTTCAAAATAGTGAATAATATTCATAACGAGTATGAGAGAGTACATATGTAAACATTTAGCAATGCGTATGAGAAGGAGGTCTTATAGGTTTGAGTGGTTTGTGACCACTCGAGCAGTTATGAAAAATATGCTTGTTCATCAAACATATACGACCTCCTTCTCATACACATTGCTTAATGTATATGTTGTTGCGTAACTCGATAAAGCCTTTTTATAATTATTTAAGTTTAATAGCATAACTATTATTGAATGTATTTTGCAATCAAAAGCATTTGCAATAATAAAATTTATTTAATACTAAAAATCACTAGGCAATATTTGCAAAATCAGCATAAATACATTTGTTGAAGAAATTATTATAGCGCGTGTATCACAAATATATTTTAACTAAGTCGATTTTCGCATATAAAATCAATTGTAAATCACCTCACAAATAGGTTTAGATTTTAGATTTAGATTTAACTACAATCAGTCAAAATGTAATTAAAATTAGAATCGGATATTAAATCCGATTAATTTAACAATCAAGTCTATTCAAATTTCAACAATCAATTCAGTCAAAATTAATTAAGTAACTAGTAAATAAATTAAATTAAGTTTTTTAAGTGTTTTGTTTTATTAGTGACTTGTCTACCATTCTTGTAATATTCATTAACCAGAATATTACTCGTATTAAATTGGAAACATTTGGGTAATATCAAATTTACCAATTGGTTATGGTCAAGTATTTGAGACGTCGAATATTTGAAATTAAATAAGCCTACGAAATTGAGCTTTAATCAACTGCTCTAGTGGCAGCGGACATTCATCACCTGCAACAACCAATTTTGCACAAAAGGACGCAACATAAAATTGGTGTCAAAGGTGGGAATGCAACATAAAAATTGGTGGCAAGCGTTGGGGTATTCAACACGCTGGAATCAAGTTCGAAAAACCCCAACATAGACTTGGTAAAAGAACAATTGTGTCAGCGGTTTACTCCAGTGATTTGGTTGAATAACGAACCCAGGTAAGTCAGAAGAAAAAACATTCATTTACAATAACTTATTTTGATCTCATTAAATTCCAAAATTCAAAAATTTTCCTAACACAAAATCTCAACAAACTAAATCTCAACAATATCTAAATTTTATATAAATTGCTGATATTTTGTTTACGTTGCTTAAAATATTATTGAAAAAGGCACGTGTTGTCACATGTTGTGATTGTGACCGGATGCTTGCTTAATATTTTTATATTGATAGGTCTATTCCAGAATATGTAACTCTTCCCACCTTAAGATGGTTGTTTAATTTTCCAAGGAAATTGAATAACCGGAGTTGTTGGTTGAGTCGTATGCTCCATAGCTGACCCATCTTCCATTTGCGGTTTTTTCTTGAAATAACGTTTGTGCATGAAAAATATAGAAATACAAATTATTACAGAAATTATAATAATTAGTGAAATGCTGATATGTGTGGTTTGTTTGAATTTTAATAAGTTGAGTTCTTGAGTATTTTCAAGATGTTTTATTTGTAGATTTTCCAAGTTGATATCTGTTGCAATATTAGTAATATTCACGGTGTTGTAAATGATTTGTTCCAATTCTATGTTGTCAACCGATGTATGTAAATTTCCATATGTGATGCCGTTGATATCGGCCTGGCATTGTGATAAAATTATGTGAAGTCGTCCCACGAAATTCGTTATATTTTTACCACAATTATTGGTGATATTTAGGTGGACTGACGTTATTACTATGATGTGATTATCTTCAATTTCTTCAATAAAGTCGTTTTCCATTGTGCGATGTAGCGTACAATTAGCCGGTTTATTTTCTAAGATCTTGATTTCACATGTATTAGCTGTTGGTGATTGTAATTTCATGGGTGGACATATTAGACTTTGTTCTATTCGATTGCATGTTTGTTCGAGGAATTGGAATTTATTAGGATTGTACAAAATGTAATTAGTTTTGGGCTGTATGATTTGATGATTTTCAGGTATAGGTCTGAATTTTATTGTTTGAAAGGTCTCGTTAGTAAATTGAGGTATCATAACGACAAATAGGATGTTGCTATTATTATAGTATGCTTTAAGTTCTAATAGTTCGTACAAGTGTTCGTCATTTAGTATGTTAATCTGTTTACTGAGTGAATCGTGTACAATAGTTAACTCTTTCTTTGTTAAGATGTGTTTTGATATTATACCGAGTTTTGCTAAACTGATAGAAGAAATAATATCGCGTACATGATTGTCTAAATATTGTAGTTGCGATTGTATAGTAAAACAGAATTGCGACCGAAATAACTGTTGTTCAATTTTTGGATAATTTTGCTAGATAATTTTTCAGATGCTAACATTTGCAATTTGGCCTGTTCAGAATTAATGAAGTAAGTAATATTATCAAAGCGTTGTATCATTTGTGTATTAAGTTGGTGTTGTCCTGATATCCTATCTTTGATCAGCAACTGATTATTTTTTAGCGTTTCTATTTGATTATTAATTTCTAATGCATCATCGTTGTCCATGTTACCGGTGATTTTTTTAATAATGGTTCCTATACCATCTATAAGTCCACGTTTAGGTCTATGGTGTTGTATTTCTAGGCTTTTAATTTTATGATCTAAATCTAAGTATTGGTGTTTTAAGTTCACTATGTTATGAAATAGAGCTTCATTGAAGTTTGTTTTAAATAAGCTGAGATAAATTTGGTCTAAACTGTTTCTAATACTAGTTACGTTAATTATATGAATAAGGTTATTGTAATGAGAAGTAAGTTTGGTAGGTCCTAGGTTAAGTGCCAATAGTCCTTTGGTATTAGTTAAGTCATGATATTCGATGTGTTGTGCAATGTTGTAACGTAAAAACCTGAAAGAAGATGACTTTCGTTTAGGTTTTATTTTAGACTTATGATATTTAATATTCTGAGTTGTCGTAAAAGTAAGTTTATTTTCTGACTGTTTTATCTTTTTGTCAAAACGTGTCCTTAGTTTTGTATTGCGTTGAACATTTTTTAAGTAAATTTCATTATCTAGTTCTGGGGGTTCATTTAAATTTTCGTTATACCGATTAATACGTTCTAATTGTTTTTTGTTCGAATCATCTATTACTTTTTTGATTTCATTACTTTCTTCAATACGTTTATTGTTGAATTCGGTAATGGCGTTTTGTTTCGGTTCGATAATTGTTTTATCGCGTATACCTCGTATAATTTCGAACGGCGTTAATCTGGTGGATGAGTGAATTGAATTATTATACGTTATCATTGTCATGTCTAGTAATTCAGTCAGATATTTGTTTTTATGCTTACTTTTTAAGATTCGTAAAATTTCCAAAATTGTGCTATGTAATCGTTTGACAGGAAAATTGCCTGTTGAATTGCGTGCAGCTGTTACGTGGGTTTCTATATCATAGAGTTTAAGGAATTTGCGTACATCTAAATTAGAGAATTCCAATCCGTTGTCATGTATAATTTTATTTGGGATACCGTTTCGCGCTATATAGTTTTTTAATGCTTTTAGAATTTCTACGGAATTTTTAAAAGGTACGACGATGCATTCGCCATATTTACTGAATTTATCAACAAGAGTGAGAATGTTTGTTTTTTATGGGAGATTGTTTCAATTTGAGTGGGTGACGTTCGTATTTAAATTTAAGGCATGTCTCGCATGTGTTTATGTAGGTAGTTATTTTTGATTTCATATTATCAAAATAGTATGTACGTTTATAATTAAAGAAGATGTTTCTAAAAAAACAAGAGACGAAAGGAAAGAACTTGGAGAATATTTAATGAAAGTGAGGGAAAAAGGACAAAAAGCTAGCCTGAGAAAGAACAAACTATTAATTGATGGAAAAAGCTATACACTAGAAGAACTACATAAAATGCCAATAGCTAACAATGAAGCAACTAACAAACGTCCAAGGGATAACGTCGAAGAAAATACAGCAAATAAGGAAATACAGAAGGAAGAAATACAGCAGGATCCAAAGAAAATCAGTATGGAAAAAGAAAAAATTAATCCTTTTTTTCTCAAAAGGATGGGACAAGGAGATATGCGTCGGAAAATGAACCAATAAAGAATTATAGAGGCGTTAACCGGCGGAAGGCAAAGGCAAACCACCGCTGTACAATGCCCAGGGAACCCACGGCAATGACAAATGATAAGGATAAGAACATAAATAAAAAGAAATATAAAAATAATATCACAATAGGAACTTGGAATGTGCGCACCCTTTATGATATAGGAAAACTCGACAATGTTATAATGGAAATAGAACGTATGAAATTAAATATACTTGGAATATCGGAAACAAGATGGACAGGTAATGGAAAAATTAAAAAAGAAAATTACACTTTTTTATATTCAGGCGGGGAAACTCATGACAAAGGAGTAGGATTAATAATATGCAATAAATTGGCTACAAGGATAGCTGGGCAATGGTTTTTCAATGAAAGAATGATGCTAGTAAAAATAAAAAATTATCCTACGAACATAAATATAATTCAGGCATATGCGCCGACAGCAGAAAAGCCAGAAGAAAAAATAGAAGAATTCTACGAACAGTTAGAGGAATTAATGAAAAACTGCAAAAAACATGAAATAAATATTCTACTGGCAGATATGAACGCAAAAGTTGGTAACAATAAACAAGAAGGGGATACAAGTGTGACTACATAGCAATTAACAACCGATTTAGAAACAATATCCAATCAGTAAAAACTTATCCAGGAGCGGACTGTAATAGTGATCACATTCCTGTTGTAGCACATTTGAAAATTGGTCTCAAAAAAACCAAGTATGTTAAAAAAATGAGAAACAAAGTAAATTGATTGATTGACTGATTCAATCGAAATTAATTATGAAGATGAAAAATATCGAGTCTTCATTACACTAGACGAATCTCGTTGTCCTATATGCAAAAAATTTGGTCATAGTTCAGATAATTGTAAAACTTTAATACAAACCACTCCCCAAAATCAAACACACCCTACAACAGCAAATATCAACGAAAACAACAATACTGAACCAATAATATCTAATGGTTCAAACCAAACAATCGCTAACTACACTCCACAATATAAGCCAAATATTACAACATCCCCTTCAGAAATGGATAATACAACATCCACTGAAAAAAAAAATCAGAAAAGACATTTATCGAGTAGTTCACAAGAAACTGACTCTGATCCCTCTCAACTACAAAAAAAACAACTGCAAATCACAGAAAATCAAAACATTTCATCACAAACAAAAATAATAGAACCAGCACCATACAAACAAATTCAATCAGGACCCCTCAAAACTAAAAAATCAAAAATAGAGAATTCTAAAAATAGTTTAAGCGAGTTAATTGAGCCATTAAGACACAACGTAGAAAAAGATGCTGACACCTACCCTCTAAGTTTTGATCGATTACAGCAATTTATCAATGATTCAAAAGGAAATAAAAACATTACACAAATAATTAGTAAATATTCGATTCAACCTGACCAACTATCAGAAATGTTGAAATCTATTCATGCAATGTCCACAGACAGAATAGCAAAATCTTTACTCACGAAACTAGTATACAGACTGGACCAAAATATTCAATCCTCGGAATCAGAAATCACTGACGAATAAAAACAAAAATAACACAGCAATGGATAAACACTCTCATAATATTAGAACCGAAAATAATTTAAATATACTCCAATGGAATGTAAATGGCTTCTTTACCAGGCTATCAGAACTAAAAATTTTAATTGCCGAACTGCAGCCTAAAATCATCTGTTTGCAAGAATCCCGCCTATACCCTAGCTATACAAAAAAATTAATTTCCAATTATAAAGAGTTTAGACATGATCACTTAGCAGGACGAATAGCTTCAGGTGGTGTAGTAACCCTTGTTGACCAAAAGCTACACTCTGAAAACATCGCAATAAATACACACTTACAAACTGTTACTACCTCAATTCACCTAACATCAAACACCTTAATAACAATCTGTAATATATATATTCCCCCAAATAAACAATTCAATACCTCAGATATCAGTAATATCACACAACAATTAAGGAAGCCATTTATATTATTAGGAGACATAAATGCGCACAGCCCCACATGGGGAAGTGCATACTCTGACACGCGTGGTGCTAAAATTGAAAAACTTCTTCTGAAAACCGAAGAACTAATTATTTTAAACTCTGGTAAACCTACTCACTTCTCCTCTAGTACTGGAAGACTAACAGCAATTGATCTCAGCTTTTCCTCATCTTGTATTGCCGATAGATTGAATTGGGATACCCATGATGATCTATGTTCTAGCGATCACTACCCAATAATAATAACATTACCACATTCTATTCACTGCAATAATTATGAGAAAATCAAAATAAAAAAGGCTGACTGGGATTTATTTAAAATATATACTGAAATTAAAGAACATAATCATGTAAGCATTGAAAATCAGTTAGACAATCTCTATAACACCATATATCATGCAACTCAACAATCAATCCCTAAAATCCACGTATCAACAAATATTAAACGAGTGCCTTGGTGGACAAATGAAATATCAAAACTGATAAAAGAACGCAAAAAACACCTCCGCAAATATAAAAAGACAAGAATGTTCCAACATCTTATTCTATACAAATTATCCAGAGCAAAGGTTAGAAGAGAAATTAATAATCAAAAACAAAAATGCTGGGACGAATTTACAAATTCAATAAATAGTCAAACTCCAGAAAAACTAATTTGGAATGAAATAAAAAAATTAAACAATAATCATCATTTCTCATATACAACTTGCCTAAAAACAAACAATCAAGTACACACAGACCCATTTGCAATTGCCGACGAATTTGGTAAACACTTTTCAACAATTTCCAACAACACCCACTATACTGCTGAATTTCTTAATTACAAAAAGACGAGAGAGGAAGAAACTATTAATTTCAATCCCAACCTGAATCTTAACTACAACTCACCATTTTCTGACTTTGAGTTAAAAAGAGAAGTAGCTCAACTAAAGAAGTCAACTCCAGGGCCTGACAATATACACGTGGAAATGATTCAAAACTTACATGACTCAGCTTTAAAAATACTTCTAAAAATTTACAACCAAATCTGGAATTCAGCCTACATCCCAAAGACCTGGAAAAAATCGATCATCATTCCAATACTCAAAACTGGAAATCCCAACACAGACCCCAACAGTTATAGACCCATATCACTAACGAACCACTTCTGTAAGATATTAGAGCGTATGGTATCAAAGCGTCTCACATGGATCCTAGATGACAAAGTATTAATAAACAGATCTCAATTTGGCTTTAGGAAAAATCATTCCACCTTAGACTGCTTAGCATTATTTGACAATGACATCAAAAACTCCATGTACTCTGGTAAGGTCCTCGATACCATTTTTATTGACTTTGAAAAGGCTTTTGACACCGTATGGCGCAAAAAAATTAGTTTTCAAATGAAAAAATGGGGTCTAGAAGGTAATCTACCGAAATTTATTGACAACTTCCTAACAGATCGCTCATTTTCTGTTAAAATACATAGCTCCATATCTGGCACCTTTCCACTAGAAAATGGTATTCCACAAGGCTCAGTTCTAAGTGCAACCCTATTTAATATAGCCATAAATGATATCACAGAAAACATTCCACGTCCAGTAAAAGTCAATTTATATGCAGATGATTTAACAATATACTCGTCGAGCCAAAACTCAAAATATACACAGAAATACCTTCAACAAGCACTTGATGCTATACAAGATTGGTGCAAAGTAAATGGACTGAAAATTTCCACATCAAAAACCACTTACATGTCCTTTTCCAAAAGAAAAAATCACACCTTACATTTACTTCTAAATAACTCACTAATTAAAAAATCTACAACGCACAAATTTCTAGGCATGTGCCTCGATGAGCATTATAACTTTAAAAATCATATATCGCGATTGAAATCAAGTTGTTTGAAATCTATAAATATCCTTAAATTACTATCAAATAAGCATACAGGCTCTGATCGAAAAACTCTTAAAAAAATATACATTTCAACCATTAGAAGCAAACTTGATTATGGCTGCTTCATCTACAATAGTGCAAAACCTTCCACACTAAAATGTCTGAATTCAATTCAAAATCTCTGTCATAGGCTTATTAGTGGAGCCTACCGTACAAGTCCAATAATAAGTCTAAACTGTGAAATGGGCGAGCTCACATTGGAACAACGGCGAAATTATCTCACATCAAAATATATTAATAAAATACACCAAAATCCGTCATCATCAATACATAAAATATTACTAACTCCATTTCAAGCGGTAACTGAAAAGAAAAAACACCTTCCAAAGCCACTACCCACCATCCATTCAACATTTGTAACTTCCATAAACGTTCCTTTAAACATATTTGAAGACACGATCACCCTTAAAAATCTTAAAAATATACCACCCTGGATAGAGAAACTAACTGAATTTAATTTTAAAATGAACACAAAGAATAAAAACTCAACTTCTCCTCAAGAATATAAACAATTATTTAACAAAATTATAAATACATATAGTGATTATATAAAAATATATACGGACGCATCCAAATCAAATGTTTCAACAGCCTGTGCAGTTATTTTTAAAGACACAATCTATAAATATAAATTAAATCATATAAATTCAATTTTTTCGGCAGAAGCCATAGCGATACTACAAACGTTATCCCTAATAAATAGTGATCATAATATTCAGAAATTTAAATATTTAATAATAAGTGATTCGTTTAGTGTTCTAAAAGCAATCGAAAATAAAAATAACAAAAGCACACTAATAAAAAACATCATACACACTATATTTCAATTATCGTATAGTAATAAGATCATTCAGTTCCTATGGGTCCCAAGTCATGTGGGTATCTCTGGCAATGAAGACGTGGATCGAGCTGCTGATGACGCTCACTTATCTGGCACAGTAATACCTAAAATTGACTCCAAAGATCTATTAAAATACGTACAACAAAACCAGTACAAAAATGCAGACATTAAATGGCTGGCTATAAATCCACAAAACAATCACCTTCGACAAATCAAGAACACATACCAACAATGGGAAACCTCAAATCAAGACAATCGAAAATTTGAAGTGGCTTTGACCAGACTACGAATAGGACACACTAAACTAACTCACTCCTATTTAATGAGCAAAACCATCCCCCCGATATGTAGTCTCTGCAACATACCACTCACAATACAACATCTTCTGACATGCACCAAACATGAAGACATAAGAAGGCTCACCAATGCATCTCCAAATCTAAATAAACTATTAGGAAATCAACAACAAAATCTAAATAACCTCTTTAAATATCTGAAGCAAACAAAATTACTTCACCAAATCTGATCAGATAATGTAATTTTATTGAACGCATACTGCGTAATGACCGTAGTAGTTAAAAACGCAGTATAATTTATAAAAAAAAAAAAAAAAAAAAAGTAAATTGGGCGAATTTCAAATGTAAGGAAGTTGAATATCAAAAAATGGTGGCTGAAAAATACGAAAAGATAAAAGCAGAAGAAAATATAGACGATAAATGGAAAAAAGTAAGAGAAATAATAATAAATACTATGGAAGAACTAAATACTCCCGAGGTAAAATATGAAAAGAAAAAAGCCTGGATTACCCCTGAAATTCTTAAGCTGATGGAAAAGAGAAGAATAGCAAAAGAACACAGCCCACACGAGTATAAAAACATACATAAGGAAATAAAACGTAAATGTCACAGCGCTAAAGAAAAATGGCTTAACGACGAGTGTGCTGAAATAGAATCAATGTGGCATCGAGAACCGTTCTACGTGGCCAAGAAAATCAACGAACTAACTTTTAGAAGAATAGCCCCCCCAAGCAACGCCATTTTAGACAAAAATAATAAAATTATCTTAAACGATAATGAAATTTTAACAAGATGGAGTGAATATATTACTGAATTATAAAGTGATACCCTTAGAGAACCAAAACCCGAAATATCAAAATTGGAGGGTCCTGAAATAACAAAGTCCGAAGTCCAACACGCAGCTAAACAAACAGCCAATAGAAAATCAAGCGGACCTGACCAACTACAAGTGGAATGCATAAAAGGTCTTGGAGAAATAGGGATTGAAATATTGACGGATATTACAAACGAAATGTATAATGAAGGCAAAATACCTGAAGAAATTTTGGAATCAAGTTTTGTAACAATCCCAAAAAAAGCAAACGCAAGAAAATGTGACCAATACCGAACTCTGTGTCTAATAAATCACACACTAAAAATAATGAGTCGCGTAATACTTAATCGAATAGAAAAAAAAATTAATACTGCCTTGGACGATAAACAGTTTGGCTTTAGAAAAGGAAAAGGAACAAGAAATGCAATATTTACTATTCGAAACATCATACAGCGATATCTTGCAGTAAACAAGGAAATTTATTTGTGTTTTATAGACTACAGTAAAGCGTTTGATAATGTCAACCATGTAGCTCTGATTGAACGGCTAACTAAACTAGGAATCGATACCAAGGACATAAAATTTATTTCAAATTTATATTGGGATCAAAAAGCCAGAGAAAAAATATAAAAATAATAAGTCAGAACTTTTTTCCATACAGAAAGGTACACGGCAAGGCTGCGTTATGTCTCCCGGTATGTTTAACCTGTATAGCCAGACAATCTTTGACACTATAAGGGACATGCGGGGAATCAATACTGGTGGAATGAATATCAACAATATTAGATATGCTGACGATGCAGTGCTCATGAGCGACGATCCGGACGAATTACAGAACATGATTAATAAAATAGTACAAGAGAGTGAAGTTCTAGGTTTAAAAATTAACACAGATAAAACAGAGTGCCTTATTGTGACAAAGAGTAAAACAAAGACAGACTTTCAGTTCACTATATACAATAAATTAATAAAAAATATAGATCAAGCTAAATACCTAGGTGTTATTTTAACAAAAGACGGGAAATGTGACATCGAAATCAAACACAGGATTAATCTCGCGAAACTAAACTTTAACAAACTAAAGTCAATCTTTACCAACAAGAATATAAGCCTAAGAACCAAATCCAGAATATTAAAATGTTATGTTTGGTCAACAATGCTCTATGGTGTTGAAAGCTGGGCAATTAGCAATGCGATGTGGAAGAGAATAGAAGCAGCAGAAATGTGGTTTTGGCGTAAAATTCTAAAAATTTCCTGGACAAATAAAATAACAAATGTGAAAGTTCTACAGATTGCGCATACATCGCGACAACTAGTTAACAATATAAAAAAAAGACAGCTTGATTTCTTAGGTCACATAATACGTGAGGGAAGTGTTGAAAGTGTAGTGTTAACTGGAAGCATGGAGGAAAGAAGAAAAAGGGGTCGCAGAAGAAATAATTTTCTTCAAACAATTAAAAGTTTCACTTTTAAAAACTGTCATGAACTTGTACGCTTGGCATATGACAGGAGTGCGTGGAAAGCCGTGGTAGTCAACGCCTGTTCTCAGGCATGACACTCTCATCATCATCATGTACGTTTAAGATGATTGAATGTCTCGTCGATTCCACGATGGACAGATAACTCATGGTATTCTTTTATGAGTTTACTTTGTTCATCAAGTGTTTGAACATCACTTAAGAGCGTGGTGCAACGTATAAGTTAATATTTCGAAAAATATTCGTCATAAGTTTTACTTATAAGTTTGAATGTAGTATCGTCAGTGTGGATAGCATTCAATTTTGTAGGACTCATGTATTCTTTAAAGATTGAAATGCATTTGTCGGTGGTTAAGTCGTTCTCTATTTCGATTGTTATGCGTTTTCTCGTTTTAAATAAATATTCTGTATTAATTATGTTGCGAAGTCCGGTATCAATGATTATTTGATTGTTAAATTCATTTAGGCACCGTTCCGATATGGGAATACCTTTATTAAGATTTTCGCTTGAACTATGTTGAGTAGATACTTCAGCCTGTTGTGAATTATTTGAATCAGTTAAGTTTATTTCAGGTTGAATTCTACTGAGTGCATCGGCATTAGTGTTCTGTTTTCCTTTTTTGTAATGGATCGTATAGTCGTATTCTTCAAGTTTTAGTCTCCAGCGGACTAACTTAGAATTCGGTTCTTTTAGAGAAAATAACCAAATGAGCGGATTATGATCCGTCACGATAGTAAATTTCGTACCGAATAGGTATGGTCTAAATTGCTTTGTTGCCCAAATTATCACAAGGAGTTCTTTCTCGATCGTACTATAGTTCTGTTCGGTGTTTGTTAATGTTCTTGACGCGTAGCATATGGGTTTGTCGGATCCTATATTTCCCTGTGAGAGGACTCCACCAATCGCGTAATTACTCGCGTCCGTTGTCAGTACAAATGGTTTTGAAAAGTCTGGGTACTGGAGTATTTGGTCGTTAGTCAATAGTGTTTTGCAGTATTCGAAACATCGTCTGTATTCTACGTTATTAATGTCTATGCGTCGATCGTTTTGCAAGCATTGTGTGAGAGGTTTGGTTATCTTGGAAAAATCTTTGATAAATTTTCTATAATATCCTAATAGTCCCAGGAAGGATTTAATTTCTGTAACAGTTTTAGGCATCGGAAAATTTTTTATGGCTTCGATTTTTCTAGGATTTGGTTTTATTTTTTTTTATTTGGTGGTAACAATGTGACCAAGGGACTCTATTTCTTTATGGAGAAATTCACATTTATCCAATTGTATTATGAAATTATGTTCCCGGAGTTTAGTAAATACTTTACGAAGTGATTCGATATGTTCTTGTAAAGACGATGAAAAGATGATAATATCGTCCATATAAACTAAAACATTCTTGCCTATATGCTCTCTTAGCATATTGTGCATCACCCTTTGAAAAATGGCTGGGGCATTTTTCATACCGAATGTCATTCGCGTATATTCGTAGTGACCATGATCAATACTGAAGGCGGTCTTAGCTATGTCACGTGGATGCATTTCGATTTGGTGAAAACCGGATCAAAATCAAGGGTCGAGAAGTATTTGCAGTTACCTAACTTATCTAGAATGTCAGAGATGTTTGGAAGTGGATACCGATCATCAATAGTATTTTCGTTCAACTTACGATAGTCTACGACTAATCTCCACTTCTTTTTACCAGAAGCATCGGCCTTTTTTGGTACAATCCATATAGGAGAGGACCACGGAGACTTTGATGGACGTATGATACCTTTTTCTAGTAATTCATCAATTTGTCTATTCACTTCTTCCTTATGACACTGAGGGTATCGATAGGATTTAGTGAATATCGGTATATCATCTTTAGTTGTAATACTATGTTTTACGTCGGATGTAAAAGTCATGTTTTGGTGTGGTTCGTAAAAGATATCGCGAAAATCTATACATGCCTTCGTTAAATGTTTTTGTTCCTCTTGGTTTAGGTGATTCATGCGTATGTTTTTGGTGACAAATTCGTAATTGTCTGTATAGTCGAAATTATCAGGTTCAACACTTTTGTTTATATTGTTAAACTCGTGATAATTTGTCAATACTTCGGCCTTAAGTGGCTGAGATAGTAAAAACTTTTGGTGTTTGTCAGAATTGTTTTGAATACAGATTTTTGTATGACAATCTTTTGCATGATAAATTCCACTTATTGTTTGTATGTTGTCGTTTATGAGTGTCTGTGGTATGTAAACGTCATTATGTTTTTTGTCTATAGATTAATAAGTCTTTGTTCAAATGGTTCAAGTGTGTAAATAGGGGTTTTTATGCATGGTTTGTAAAATATTTTATTTCTTACGTCGTTGAATGTTATTGAATCGTCAGAGTAATTTATCTGAGAGTTTAATTTCCTAAGTGTTTGATTCCCTATAATTCCATCGAAGAAATGATGAAACTTAAATATTAAAAATTCTAACGCTGTTTGATTATTTAGTTCGTTGATATATTCTACGGAAATTTTGTTAGTAATCAGATGTTTGTTAAGAGCGGTCGTTATTTCTTGTCGAGTAGGTATAAGGTTTGAATGTTTCGTGTGTTTAGGATCGATAAAGTTATCGTCAGAACCCGTATCTATTAAAAATCTAAGTTGGTTATTACCGTCCCATATGTGAATGTATGGTAATTTTCCAAAGGGGGTTTGTTGCGAATTTAACTCTACGTATCCTGTTGTGTTGAGGCAGTTAATATTAATTTCGTTTAAGTCGATTTGATCACTGTCAACTATGTCAGGTGGGGTATCGAAATAGTCGTTATATCGTGAATGATCAATTGGATGTGGATAATTATGTTGATCATATGAATAATTGTTATAATTTTCGTGGTATGGGTCGATTGGATTGTCAGGGTCCATATTAAATAATTCTTGTGATGCAACGTTTGCATGATTAGTTGGTTTAAAACCATTGTTATGAAATGAACGTCTAGTGTTTCCTGATGATATGTCCATTGGTTCAGGTCTGGGTAGAATTGGTATGTTAAATTGAGGATTGTTAAATCTATCATTATTTTGAAAATTTGGTTGTGACGGAGGTGGTCTATTTTGATTTTGACTAAACACAATATTATTCTGGGGTCTATATTGTAATCGAGGATGATTACCAAAAGTATTAGCGTATGGTTTATAAGCATCAGAGAGAGTTTTTGGTTGAAATGCTCTCACTATATTTCCTATGTTTCTGTTAAGTAAAAAGCAATCTAAAGCTAACTGATGGTAGTAATCTATTTTGTTTTGCTTTACTTCTGCGTTTAATTGTTGTAATGCAACGTTATTTATGAGTGAAGCGAGTGCTTCGTTTACTTTACTAAAGAAATTTTCAGCAGAAAGATTTCCTTGATGTAAAGTATGAAGATCTCTTGTTAAACTATATTCATCCCTTTTATCGGCATAATGATTAATTAGGATTTCTTTAATTTTATTCCATTCTCTAACCTTACCGTATTGATTAAGTACATCATTGGCGTTTCCAATGACTTTTTTATGAACTTCATTATTATAAATTGCTTTCAGATTTTCATCTACTAATGGTAATAATGTTGAAAAAATAGTATCAACACTGTCAATAAAATTAAACAAATCTGATTTATTCCTGTCGTATTGACTAATAGTTTTAATACAATCAGGTATTCTAAAGTGATTCATTATTTGATCTAAAGTAGCTGACTGCGATATTTGAAGTGGTATTGCCATTTTATTAATATTTTTAATTTTTCCTGTTAATTCTGAATTAGATAAACTATTGTCTGATTCACTGTTCGATAAACCGTCGGACTTGTAATTACTATTAGAAAACGATGAACCGTCGTTTAATTTAGTGTTAGTTCTGCTGCGTGTGGATGGATATGGTTTTGGCATGAGAATAGAATTATGAACGTAGTCTGCATATTCACCATAAAACGATAAACCGTCGTCTTTGAATTGATATGAAGTTGAAACGAATCTTGATGAACCAATTAATCAATCAATAAACCGTTGATAAATTACCAGTATTCCAGTATTCCAACCATAAATCTTCGATAAACCATCGAAGTATACCAATCCAACGAATATGTTGCCAAACCACTACTGTATTTCGTGACTCGTTGTGAATTATAATTTATTTATTTGTTTCGTAGGTTCGTCCCAAAGTATTAATATACACTCGTATTTTCAACGATACCGTCGTTAAAAGTTACGATGGACGCTAGATAGTAGGTGAATTTTCACGAACTATCCTACCGGCTGCGCCAATTATAATTCTAGCAAAGAATTATTCGAAAAAAAATGATTTTATTATTTCGAAAAAAAATGATATTATAATTATTTTTACAAGAAATACAATTAATTACAACAAACTAAATTACAATTGAATATTGACAATAAATTTGAATAACAACGATATTAACTTTTGATATTAGAGTATGATATACTTAAAAATCGATGGCTTTATATAGTAAATTTTATATAAATTGCTGATATTTTGTTTATGTTGCTTAAAATATTATTGAAAAAGGCACGTGTTGTCACATGTTGTGATTGTGACCGGATGCTCGCTTAATATTTTTATATTGATAGGTCTATTCCAGAATATGTAACTTATATATATATATATATATATGTAATATGTATAATATTACATATATATATATATACGTATATATATATATATATATATATATATATATATATATATATATATATACGTACATATACGTACATATATATATACGTATATATATATATATATATATATATATATATCTTTATATATATAATTCTACAATACGTGTGTATGTCACTGCACTCCTCCTAAACGGCTGGACCGATTTGGTTGAAATTCTAAAAAATTTTTTTTATTAAAATTCTATAAAATTCTGTTTTAATTTTGAAATGTCAATTTTGATTGTCGTTTCCATAGTAATATATCGTTCTATTTTGGCTATTCATAAATTTAATTTTTGCAAACAGTAAAATCATATCAGATATTATAGAGAGTGATTTATGTATTCTGAGGAAATTCGTTAAAGCAGGCCCTGCGTAATGATTTTTTTTTTCAAATGAATATTTGTTTTTAAAAATACCAGCACTTAGACGTTTAAAGATCTAAGAAATTCACAGAACTCGAATAGCTAGAAGTGAAAGATATACCGCGAAACGCGGAATGAAGTTGAACGGAATCGATGGAATCTAAATATCAACAACGTAGAAATGTTGCGTTTAACCAATATCGAGCTGCATTTAATTATAATATGGAAATCGATTACAGTTCATAGCAAATCGTTGCTATTGGACCAATGAACGTTGTGTGTCAATGTGTGTGGCCAGAAGAGCCACCAAATTCATTGGTTTCGGGAAATGGGCCAGATTCTAAACATTTTTTTACTCATATCGAGCAATAAAATATTTGGTTTCAAATGACGTCATTTGGCGCAACAAAAGTTTTCGAGAAAAATTTAAGCCAAGTTTCAAGTATATTGAAAAACAATAAACTTTTACCACCACGTGCCTGACGCAAAATCCGTTATCAGCTTTCAATTGAAATAGTGTATCAATTGAAATGGCTGAAAGTACATTTGTAGCTCGGTAAATTGCCAAAAGCAGAAAGAAGTGAGTGTGTCTAAAAAAATTGATGGTGGAATGGGAGTGCTGAGAAAGTATTTTGAGAGCAACATGGGAGAGCCACATGGTGGTACAAAAAATTCGCTGTTATTTCGCTGCAAATTATCTGTTTACCTTTGCAGATTCAGGGTCAAATATATCATCTAATATTCCTTATTGCGAACGCGAGATAGTGACTACAAATTTTTGCAGATTTATTTTATGGGCGACTCAGCATGACAAGTCGATCAGCGTTGTGCACACAACACTTCGGTGAAAAGACCAATTGTGGAAACACTCCAAATATTTTTCCATCAGTACAACGAATTGGTTTCATTATTCACGACCGCATTAGACCGCATAACATCAAAGCCGATAAGACGCCTGATGGACAACACGCACGACGTTTTAATGCGCCAACAATTGATAAAGGCGATAAAAAATAACACTAAGAATGTTGTGTATCATAAAACATTAGAATAATAAACAATATGTTTTTGGAATAATTATTATTATTTATTAATTATACCAATTCGAATTCAATATTCATAGTTTAGACAGAACAACGTCTGTCGGTCAGCTAGTATACATATATATATATATACAAATATATGTATATATATATATATATATATATATATATATATATATATATATATATATATATATATATACGTTGAAGCAATTAAAATTCTTGTATTGTTGGGCACAACTGATCATAAACTTTAAACTGAGATTCAACGTCTTTGGTGACATAGTGGCAGGGTTCATGACTGTCAATCCAAAGGTCTTCAAATCCGTTCGCTGATACAACTTTTATTATTAAATATATATCTATTCTGTGCCAGAAGCAACTTATATAAACATTTTGCTACGGAATACACATTTATATTTCTTTAACCTCTTAACTGATTATTCAGTTAAAACCTAAATATGAGTGATATTAAACTGGAACAAATTATCGTGATGCTAAGTGAATTTCAAAAAGAAACTAAGCAGGAACTGCCCGATGTCAAAGAATTGTGCTATAAAAACAGTGCTCAATATAAGATAATTGAACACAAGATAAATAAACAGAATAAAATAATTGTAAACTTACAACGTGAAGTACGTAAGAAAACCTTAATTATAATGGGTGTAGAAGAAACCGAAGTAAACAACAACGACCTAGAAAATAGTATCATTCAGCTTTTAAAGGAATATTTGGGTGTTAATTTCGAACGATCAGGAGTGGATGAAATATATCGTCTAGGTAAACCAACAAATAAAGCTAGACCTATTAAAGTGTGTTTCGTATCCTTTAAACAAAGAACCGAAATTTTACAGAAGAAAATGTTATTAAATGGTACACAAATATACATTCATGAAGATTTACCTAGAGAAATGAGGGAGGAAATGGTTAGGAGAAGGCTAGAGCGGTATAGGAGTATCTTCTAAAACAGAACCCGTGAAACCAAATGCTTTACAGCAGAGCCAAATATTAACCAAAACACAGACAAATGAAGGTGGATTTCAAGAAACTACAATTAATAACACACATGGCGAAGGTGCAACAATCCGGTTCCGGGAAATACAGACACCTATAATAAAAAATTACACCGAATCTGAAGGAGCCTCATTAAATGTTGGAAAGAGCAAACGACAAGACACTAACGATGACGATATATCTGAAGATATTATATACGCCACAGGGATTGAAAACAAAATTGTGCAACGGTCAAAAATTACGAGAAAAAAATGATGATTTGAGGTATAGAGAAAAAAAGTATATATTGTTTTTTGGAATGTTGAAGGATTGAAAAAAAAATTGAAAGATGAAAATGTATTGATTATTTGAAAGATATAAGAATTTCTTACATGGATTTTTCATTTTGTTTTTGTTCTATTAATTTAAATTTATATCTAGAGCACGGTAGTGCGTAAGGCCGAGATTTAAGGGAGACATTCGGACTTTTCACTACAGTGCTATTACTACACCTTAATTTAGAGTCGTTTTTTAGGTGCTGTATCTTTTGAACGAAAAGAGCTTCAGTGTTGATATTTCGAATAAAGATACTTTACGGAATTATAAGAAACAGTTTTTTTAATCAACGTTAACGAATTAACCGTTAAAAAGTTATTTCACTTCAAAAACGCAAAATTCGCGGGAACGCCTACAATTTTTGGTAACTAATAGATCAATATTCTACGATACTTCCAGATATGCTGTAAAGTTGATATTTGGCATGTAGGTAACTGTAGTACCCAAACCGACGGAAAAATTGCGAAAACTGGAAATTTGTATCGGGAAAAAGGAAATTTTTACAATTTTCGTTTTAATTAAATTAGCATTAGAACGCATATATTTATCTTATTCGTTGATATTTTTATAGAGTCCTATCTGATTGGATGACACTTAGGTATTTTAATATTATTGTATTAGACCATTTAAAACTAAACATCCATGTAGAAAACACAATGAACTTATCACTAAAAATTTCTTTAACCTATAGTAGTGAATTGGCTTGTTGTATACAGCAGTTGGCATATAGCATTTAAAAGATAAGCAACGTTAGTTAAAATCAGTAATTGGATGGGTGAACATTGTGTACAGATTTTTTTTTGTAATTTTGAAATAAACATTAATTTATATTCTCATTTTAACTTTTTTATGATATTTTGCATTGATCAATTATTATTTATTAACTTCAATTGTTTCAGTGCAACCCCCCGGAAAATTGGAAAAACATACTCCAAAATTACGTTTTTCTTTTTCATAAATGCTAGAAAGATAGAATTTTCACTAATCGACCCGAAATAACGTTAAATTAACAGAATATTTTGAAAAGTTTTATTACCTATATCGCAACCACACCGAAGATGGGGAAAACATCCCTAAAACTGACCTTTTCACTTCTATTCATGATAAAAAGATCGGTTTTTTTCCATTCGATGTGGAACACTTTCAAAATAACAGAATTGATTGAAGGAAGAAAATTTTTCCATCACAACCCTTCGAACTTGGTAAAAACACCCCCAAAACCAACCTTTTTGTTCTATACATGCAACAATATGCAGTTTTTTACAATCGACGCCTAATAGCTAAAAATTAGGAAGTTATTTCGGAAAACATAATTTTTTTTATTGCAACCTCCCGAAAAATCGAAAAAACACTCCCCAAAATTACGTTTTTCAGTTCTATATATGCTGAAATGATGGAATTTTCACCATTAAAAAATTTCATTTCCTACATCGCAAACCCCACCCCCTCCCTCCATCGCAATCCCCAAAAAGAGGAAAAACACCCCTAAAACTGCCCTTTTCATGTTAGAACGGACGGTTATTTTTATTCAACGTGGAACTGGATTAAAATAACAGGATTATTTTATTAGAGTAAATTTTCCAATCGCAACCATTCACAAATGGAAAAAACACCCTTAAAAGCACCCTATTTCTTCTAATCATGTCAGAAAGATGTGGTTTTTTGCATTCGACGCTTAATAGCTACAAATTAAAAAGGTAATTAGAAAACTTTTCCTCACCACTCCCAAAAAAGATGGGAAAACAACCCCCTAAAGTTCTATTCATGGTAGAAAGATGGGGTTTTTTGCATTTGGTGGAGAATTTCTAAGACAATTCTATTATACTGTTGGTCAATACCTAACATACATGAGATTCTATACAATAAACATACAAGTGTTACACATTTAATTGTTTTACCTCAGAACTCCGTTATTTATGAACCGATTTAGAATTTTTTGTTTTAAAGGGTTTGATTTATCATTGTCACTCTTATTATATAACAACCATACTATATTTATGTTTAAGCCTTTTAAGAAGCAAGCAGAGCCAGTTGACGTTATATAACGCGAAGCGATCTCCTTTGTATGTGAATCTAGAAAGAGTAAAGTATCGCGAAGCGTAAAGAAACGCAAAGCATATGTGAAGAGTAACAAAATGCGTAGCGTTTTTTGCGAAGCCTTCGGCTTCGTATATTTAAGCCTTACAAAAAGGATTGATATCCGACCAAAAACATAAATGTAAGAAAGGGCCGAGTTTTCGGGAAAATCCTTAATGTAATAGTTTCTTCTTAAAAAGTGATGATATGGAAGAAAGGACCGAGCTATTTACAAAGTAAATAGCTCTAGATTTCATATAATAGTTGCTTCTTAAAAAGTGATGATATGGAAGAAAGGACCGAGCTATTTACAAAGTAAATAGCTCTAGACTTCAGATAATAGTTGCTCTTTGAAAAGTGATGATATCCCATTAAAGAGCCGAGCTATTTACAAAGTAAATAGCTCGGTAAACTATTAACTAAAAAATTAATGAGGGGTACGTTGATTAAATGTAAGAAAAAATTTGGTTGAAATTTATTTCGTAAGTTTTCCCTTAGTATGCTTTTAAAATTTTATATAACGCGGCAAGTTATTTTTCCTGATGATTTCAAATATTTTAAAACTTGCCGCGTTATATAAAATTTTAAAAACATACTAAGTGAAAACTTATGAAATAAATTTAAACCAAATTTTTTCTTACATTTAATCAATTTACCCCTCATTATTTTTTTTAGTTAATAGTTTACCGAGCTATTTACTTTGTAAATAGCTCGGTTCTTTAATGGGATATCATCACTTTTCAAAGAGCAACTATTATCTGAAGTCTAGAGCTATTTACTTTGTAAATAGCTCGGTCCTTTCTTCCATATCATCACTTTTTAAGAAGGAACTATTACATTAAGGATTTTCCCGAAAACTCGGCCCGTTCTTACATTTATGTTTTTGGTCGGATAAAAGAATACATTATAAATTGTTTTTTTTTCGAAATATCAACATTAGATTGTGTATATTTATGTATTTGATTTATGTCAAATAAATATAATAATAATATGTTTGTATATATATATATATATATATATATATATATATATATATATATATATATATATATATAAAATATATATATATATATTTGAAAAATCGAAAAACTTATCAGAAGTTAAGTTGTAGGTACTAAGTTTTACTGAAATTTTGTTTCTTATCATTTTTCTGTTACACTAACATTTACAGAAATATTTACAATTAAAGATTGAAAGTTAAAATTCTAAATATCTCTGTTCACATTATAATTTGAGAAAAATGATCAAGTAATGAATTGTAGCAAACTTGATTTTCTACAACTTTACTCCTTATACATTTTTCGATTATTCTAATATTAAGAGAGATATTTAATATTTTGTGTTTGACACGAATATATGAAATATATTTTATTGCAAAAAATTTTGATTGTCGTTTCCATAGTAAATATGAACTATAATCGTTATACCGTTTTTTTTGGGCTATTAATAAATTTAATTTTTGCAAATGCTAAATTCATATCAGATATTATGTTTCATTTAGATCACACTAAAATTATGACCGCTAGAGATTGATTTATGTATTCTTAGGAAGTTCGCTACGTTTATGCAGCTCCTGCGTGCATTTTTTTTGATAAATTTGACAAAGTTACTTTGTTGAAAAATTTTTAACAATTACTGTTATCTATTTGAAATAGTCAAAAGTAATGATTACAATATAACATGTAAAATACATTTATAGTAAATATTATATTTATACTGAATGTGTCATCCAATCAGATATTCCGCAACAAATATAAATTTAATGTTTTTTCCCATTTTTCGGATGTTGCGTTGGGAGAATTGAATTTTTCGATCTACAAATAGGTTTTGAGATATCCCGAGTCGAACGCAAAAATTCGCAACCTTATAAAATGCCAGGAAATGTCATAAACTTAATCACAAAAATTTATTTTTTGATTTTCCATATGTTCCGTTGGGAAATTAAATTTTCCTAAAGATTCTTATTTAAGATTTAAAAAATTCCGCGTCGAATAAAAAACCCACATCCTTCTAGCATTTCTGGAAGTGGAGCAACAATGTTTTAGAAAATCGTGCACAAACCTCACGAGTGGTGTGTGCTAAATTTTTAGTATAAATAAGGAAATCTGGACCAATCATACAGCAGCAATATTTCCTATGTTAATTTTATCAAAACAAAAATGCAAAAGTTTTCCCATTTCCCGACATAAATTTCGTGATTTCATAATTTTCCCTGTGCCATGGGTACTAAATCTAACTATATTCCAAATATCATCTTTAAAGGATATGTGGTGTAGGCCCTACGTTTTTATTCTGTCAAATTAAAATTATGGGCGTACCCGCTATTTTACGGTTTTGAACCGAAATAACTTTCTAACCGTTAATTTTTTAACGTAAAGCAAAAACTTTTTCTCTTATAATTTCTCAAAATAGCTTATATTCGAAAAATCAGCACTGTAGCTCTTTTCATTCCGAAGATATTTCAGGGTCAGATCGGCTCTGATTTCACGTATAGTAATAAGCGTGAACGCAAAAAACTCCTTAAACTCGGTCTGCCACACTACCGTGCTCTAGATAAAAAAAAAACTAAGAATAGATCCCAATTCATATATAATATTCATTCATCTTCTTTACCTCTTCAAACTATATTTACATAAATTTAACATAAATATATAGTTTATAATTTTATAGTTTATTTTAACCAACTCCAAAAAAAGAAGGAGGAGATTCTATGTTCGACTTTTAAGTAATGTAACAACTAACTGACTTACATGTTTGAATACCCAGTATATATTGAGTTGTATATCAATGATTAAATTGTTAACAATTCTGCGTATTTGAAAGGTTAACAATTCTTTCCGAGTAACACATAATCACAAATAATGAGAAAACTATTGAGTTTATGAAAATCTTTTTCAAACAAAACTTGCTTATTTTAAAAAGCAGATTTTTTGTAAGTAAATTTGTTTTCTATCTCTTACGGTTTCAAAGATGTATATTTACCCCCTCCCCCCGAACGAAGGGAAAGGCGTTCAAATGGTTTCAAAGAAAAGCAGTCTTGCCCAAATATAGTCCCCATTTAGAACACATTTCAGCTCGTTATCTCTTTTCGTTTTTTGGTTATCGTGTCCACAGACAGAAAGGCGGACATGCGGAAATGGCTAAATTTTATGAACACATATACCAAACATTCATTCCTACGATCAATATTTTTAAGCGTTTCAGTCATGATAAAACTTTATATACCTTGTATATTTACATATACTTAACCCGCTCTACTCGCAAGGGGTACCCCCCTTGATCCCATGGCTTTTTACATGAATTTTTACAAAAAATCCCACCTTTCTACCATGAATAGAAGTTCAAAGGGTAGCTAAGTGGGTTGTTTTCCAATTTTTTAGGGGATAGCGATGAAAAATTTTAAGTTTTTCGAATTACCTTCATAATTTATATTTATTTATCGTCGAATGCAAAAAACCGTATCTTTCTAGCTTGTATAGAAATAAAAGAAAAGTTTTGGTTTTTTCCCATTTGCGAAGGGTTGCGATGGAAACATTTCGTTTTTGAAACAATCCTGTGATTTTAAACCTGTTACACGTCGAATGGAAAAAACTCGATCTTTCTAAGATGAAGAGAAGTGAAAAAGGCAGTTTAAGGGGTGTTATTCCCATTTTCGGGTGGTTGCGAAGTAGATAATGAAATTTTTTAAAGTTTTCTGTTCAATTGACTTTATTTCGGGTCGATCGGTAAAATGTCATCGAAAAGGGCAGTTTTAGGGATGTTTTTAACTTTTCGGAAGACTGCGATGTAGGTGATGAAAATTTTTAAAATTTTTTGTTAATTTGACTTTATTTCGTGTCGATTGGTGAAAATTTCATCTTACTAGCATGTATTGAACAGAAAAACGTACTTTTGGGGGATGCTTTTCCAATTTTCCGGGGGGTTGAAATGAAAAATTGAAGTTTTCCGATTTTTCTCGTCAGTTTGAAGCAATATCGCGTCGAATGCAAAAAACAACATCTTTTTAGCATGTCTAGAAGTGGGTAAGGTTTTGTATAGATGAGTGTGTCAGCTTCACTTCCAGCTTTATAGTATATTTGATTAGATTATACGTAATAGGTTTGGGCAAAAATTGTCTTTTGGATTAAATCTGTAAATTGTTATTTTAAGGTTTTTCATATAGTGACTTTTTGTGTTTTTTGTGTCGGTTGACTTTTTTTTAAAAAGTTTTTTACCATAAAATATATTTCATGTATTCGTGTCAAACATACACAAAGTTTTAAATATCTCTCTTCATATTAGAATAATCGAAAAATGTATAAGGAGTAAAGTTGTAGAAAATCAAGTTTGCTACAATTCATTACCTGATCTTTTTCTCAAACTCTAATGTGAACAGAGATATTTAGAATTTTAACTTTCAATCTTTAATGTAAATATTTCTGTAAATATTAGCGAAACAGAAAATTGATAAGAAACAACATTATAGTAAAACTTAGTACCTACGGCTTAACTCCTGATAAATTTTTCGATTTTTTAAATATTAAGAGAGATATGTCAAATTTTGTGTTTTCCCCTCCCTTTAAACCCCCTTTCCCCTGGTCTGATTTTACCCATTAACGAACTTGACCTTTAGAATACCCTAAGCGCCTCAAATACCAAATTTCATTCCAATCGGAATAAAACTGTGACCACTATAGGGTCTACAGACATTTAAAAAAAGTACATTTGTATATATATATATATATATATATATATATATATATGAATATATATATATATATATATATACAAATTTTAGCGATAGTGATTTTTAACATCTAATTGGTAGGATCGATGGACATTTGAAGAAATTTTTACGAAATTCCAACATTGGTGCAAAAACAAGGAGGAAATTTGCTAAAAATAAGATGAACGTATATTTTGTTATCCAAAAATGTGAAAAATCGAAAAAATTTTTATTGGAGAAAATTTACTTCCTTCCTTTTAATTCTACCAACACAATAAATACAAACATAATAAATAGTTATTTTTAACGTATACAAAATTTTACTTAAATCAAATGTGTGCAAAAAATATGAAAACCGTATAAGAAGACTAAAATAATTTTTATATTATTTGCCAAAAACAAAAATGTAGAAAACATATAGAGAGAACAATAAGCTAAAAAGACAAATTTTAAACAAGAGTTCATCGATTTTTTGTTTTCTTCCTGTTTACACACTTTGATAGTGTTGTAATTTCCTAAAATAATTTTTATTTTCTTTTTTAGCATTTTGTAAGATTTTTTGCATACAGAATATATCATCCTTATGCTTGTGATTGTCATTATTATTATTATTATTGTTATTATTATATTAAAATTTAACGTATTTATATCTGCTGAAGGGGGAGATTAGATACAGGACATACAAGCCGCAGCCACCCACTAATCAGCAAACACAAATCCTGACAAGGCAGCTACGTCCTTTGAAGAAGGTTCACTACCCTATGGTCCACTAATCTGTACGTCTGTCAGTATGTCGTCCGAGTCAGGGAGTACGTTTGTTTATCATATAGTGTCCTGGTTGTGCAGAGCTCCGTCCTTGCACCGCACGGCTGTGGAATCTGCAAAATATATATTGTAACTAAGCGCTGTTACTTGAAGATAGTCTCATGCAATCTCACTTTATGAAGGGTGCCTATGATGACAGCCTTCTGAATGGAGGTGATAAGGTGGCGAAGATAGGACATGCAAACCGAAATAGTTGAAAAATTAGACTCTAGAGAGGGGCGTATACTGCCAAGGCAACTGATAACGAGAACAACCATTTTGACTGAGTAGCCAGGATGTAGTTGTCGTAGTACTTGGAGAGTACTACGTCAGATCACTACGAGAGATTAAGGTAGATCCATTTGTGCGCCTCTTTCAGGACTATATTTGCTTCTGCGGGCGCAGAGAACTCAATGAAGAAAATAGTTTTAGCTGAAATTATTGTTATTCATTTCTCCATAAGATACATAAGTACGTAGTCAATATAAAAAAAATTCGTTACGCAGAGCTGCGTCAACTTAGCGAATTTCCTTAGAATACATAAATCAGTCTCAAAGTCATATCAGAAATATAATATCTGATATGACATTACTATTTGCAACAATAGCTGCATTTCCATTGGAGGAAATTCGCTAAAAATGAAATTTATTAATAGCCAAAATAAATCCATGTATAACAATTATAGTTTATAGTTACTATGGAAACGACAATCAAAATTTTTTACAATAAAAATATTTCATGTTTTTGTGTCAAACACAAAATATTAAATATCTCTCTTAATATTAGAATAATCGAAAAATGTATAAGGAGTAAAGTTGTAGAAAATCAAGTTTGCTACAATTCATTACTTGATCATTTTTCTCAAATTATAATGTGAACAGAGATATTTAGAATTTTAACTTTCAATCTTTAATTGTAAATATTTCTGTAAATGTTAGTGTAACAGAAAAATGATAAGAAACAAAATTACAGTAAAACTTAGTACCCACAACTTAACTCCTGATATATTTTTAGATTTTTCAAATATTAAGGGAGATTGTCAAATTTTGTTTTTTCCCCTCCCTCTAAACCCCATTTCCCCTCGTCCGATTTTACCCATTAACGAACTTGATCTTTAGAAAACTAAAAGCGACCCAAATACGCAATTTTATTCCAATTGGAATAAAACTGTGACCCTAGAGAGGCCACAGACATTTAAAAAAAGTACATATGTTGTATGTATATATATTTATATACAACATTTATATATATATATATATATATATATATATATATATATATATATATATATATATATAAATATACAACATATACAACATATATATATATAAATATACATATATATACAAATTTTAGCGAAGGTGATTTTTAATATCTAATAGGTAGGACTGATGAACATATGAAGAAATTTTTACGAAATTCCAACATTGGTGCAAAAGCAATAGTTGCATTTCCTTTGGAGGAAATTCGCTAAAAAAAATTAAACCAAATAATTAAAGCTGTATGGGCAATTCATAAAAATGTTCTTTTTCAGCCCACGCTTAAATTTCGGCATGTTTTTTAACTCTCCAGGAAAATTATTGTAGAATTCACTTCCAATAATTTCCGGAGAGTTTTTGAATTTTTGCAATCTATAGTTATATGCAAATCCTTGTTATGTCGAGTGTTATAATCATGAATTTCATTTCTTAGTTGTATTTTTTGAAAAATTTTTTAAATAAATGTTAATAGCTCGTAGTAATATATGACATAAAATGTTAGTAAATTATTCCCTTTAAAATAGTTAATCCATGATTCTCGATATCCAAGATTAAATACGAATCGAATTACTCTTTTTTGTACAATAAATCCGATCAAAAACATAAATGTAAAAAAGAACCGAGTTTTCGGAGAGATACTTCATATAATAGTTGCTCCTTAAAAAGTGATGATATCCCAATTAAACAGCCGAGCTATTTAAAAGTAAGTATCGAAAAGTAAAATTTGAGAATATAAGTGCAAAGTAAAATGTAAAAAAAACTTCTTGAAAAATTTATTACGTACAGAAGAATTATATATATTAAGATATATATATATATATATATATATATATATATATATATATATATATATATATATATATATATATATGTAAATATATATATTTATATGTATATGTATATGTATATGTATATGTATATGTATATGTATATGTATATGTATATGTATATGTATATGTATATGTATATGTATATGTATATGTATATGTATATGTATATGTATATGTATATGTATATGTATATGTATATGTATATGTATATGTATATGTATATGTATATGTATATGTATATGTATATGTATATGTATATGTATATGTATATGTATATGTATATGTATATGTATATGTATATGTATATGTATATGTATATGTATATGTATATGTATATGTATATGTATATGTATATGTATATGTATATGTATATGTATATGTATATGTATATGTATATGTATATGTATATGTATATGTATATGTATATGTATATGTATATGTATATGTATATGTATATGTATATGTATATGTATATGTATATGTATATGTATATGTATATGTATATGTATATGTATATGTATATGTATATGTATATGTATATGTATATGTATATGTATATGTATATGTATATGTATATGTATATGTATATGTATATGTATATGTATATGTATATGTATATGTATATGTATATGTATATGTATATGTATATGTATATGTATATGTATATGTATATGTATATGTATATGTATATGTATATGTATATGTATATGTATATGTTTATGTATATATATATATATATATATATATATATATATATATATATATATATATATATATATATATCTTAATATATATATAATTCTTAATATATATGTATATAAATTTTAGCGATAGTGGTTTTTAACATCTAACAGGTAGTTTCTATGGACATTTGTACAAATTTTTACGAAATTCCAACATTGGTGCAAAAACAATAGCTGCATTTCCTTTAGACAAAATTCGCTTTAAAAGCTTATAATATTTGAATAAATGTACTCATATTGAGACAAACCAAATAATGGATGGAAATTTTTATTTGAATTGTTCAATGAATATAATAACATAATCGATATTCAAAATCGATTGGCTATATCTGATCAAACTACCGTGTAGAACATTTTTTGTTTTTTCCAATTTTTTCGGATGTTGCGTTGGGAAAATTAAATTTTTTCGATCTACTAATAGGTTTTGAGATATCCCACGTCGAATGCAAAAATTCGCATCGTTCTAAAATGCCAGGTGGCTTAAACTAAACACATAAATTTAATTTTTGATTTTCCATATGTTCCGTTGGAAAAATTACATTTTCCCAAAAATTCTTATTAAAGGTTTCAGAAATTTTGCGTCGATTCCAAGAAACCACATCCTTCTAGCATTTCTGGAAGTGGAGCAACAAAATTTAAAAAAATCGCACACACCTCTCAAAAGTGGTGTGTTGCTAAATTTTAAGTATATATGTAGAAAGTATGGACCAATCATAGAGCAGCAATTTTTCTTATGTTAATTTTATCAAAACAATAATGCAAAAATTTTCCCGAAATAAATTTCGTGATGTCATAATTTTCCCAGTGCCTTGGGTACTAGACCTAACTATATGCCAAATATCATCTTTAAAGGATATCTGGTGTAGGCCGTACGTTTTTATCCTGTCTAATGAAAATTATGGGCGTACCCGCTATTTTTCGATTTTTGAACCGAAATAACTTTCTAACCGTTTATTTCTTAACGAAAAGCAAACACTTCTTCTCTTATAATCCCCTAAATAGCTTATATTCGAAAATTCAGCACTGTAGCTCTCTTCGTTCAGAAGATATTTCGGGGTCAAATCGGCTCTGATTTTTCGATAAGTAATAGTACTGTAAGCGCGAAGGCAAAAACCCCTTGGAGAATTATTTCTAAGAATTTTGATAGAATTCAAAAAAAAAAGTTTAGACTTTTGGAGATAGCGGTAAATTTTTGTGATGGTTTAGAAATTCCGAATAATTTTTCTATACTATGACACATTGGAGAACTAATAAACAATTATTTACCATATTTAATAATTTTTTCTTCGTAGTGGGTATATTATCGTCGGAATTTGATGGCATTGGTGTTATACAATAAACATGACTATGGTAATTTTGGGGGGGGGGGGGGATAATTTGTTACTGATTTCTCAATGGTAAAATTTTACATAAAATGGGAATTTTATGTTAGCTTACTCAACCTGACTGAGTTTCTTCGAGTTAGTCTACTTTGAAGTGAAAAAATGAAAAGTACTATTATTAATGATAATTATTTTCGCATAATTTCTATTTTCAAAAATAATAAAAGTAGTGATTTTAATAATGGAGAATAAACTATTGGGCAATAATTGGTAGGACATCCTGTATTGAACCATCGTCCCGTCTTACTTGAAAACATACTTAACTTTTTACACACTGTGTCATCATATCGATCCCATTTCAAACCTTCATCCAATATTATACCTAAAAATTTCATTTCGCTTACTTGCTTAATCAGATATTTTATTGATGATGTAATAATAGATGCATCAATAACTTTATTTAAAAAAAGTAAAGATGTTGTCTTAGTCATATTTATGATTAGGTGATTATTTCTGCATCAATCATCAAATTGTTCAATTACATTATTCATTTCATTCATTTAACTATTCATTAAATATCCTGGAGCACTACATCATCTGGCTTAGTAGCAGAGAGCTGCCTAGTAGTTGGAAACGAGAAATTCCAAAAGATGATACATTTCTCGTTTTTGACAACATACTCAATTTCTCCGGGAGCATATGGAAGGACTGGCGTACGGTCCACTTCATACTTGCGTCTCAAGATGTAGTACAGCACACGTAGGGCAGCGTTTTGACGATGAATGTAGGGGGTCGAGGCATACGTTGGACATGCCGAAATGAAGTGCATCATCGTCTCCGGCTGAAATTTGCAGGCTCTGCACTGAATCGGACACTGCCACCTTCCACACGTACCTTTGGTATGTAAGAGTAGCTATCACACAGTCTTGAGCAGCGATGATAAAGCCTTCTGTTTCGGACTTGAGTCCAGCTGATCAGAGGAAAAAAACAGTAAGATCAACGGAGAGAATACAGGAGTCTAGATGGTGGTAGAATATACCCTGATGGTCCCGAGAACGATTATCTCGAAAGAGGGAGCTGATTTCAGCTCGTTTAACAGCTAAACGAAGTCGTGATTGCGGAAGAAGGATCAAAATATCATCTTGATCACGATTAGTTGGATCAAATACTGGACTTAATTTTGAGCTGCATATCGTTCTACAGAGAACAAGAATGTCCCTTTACCTTGCAACTCGTGATCCCGAACGAGTGCCATTAATGCATCAGAACTATTAAGTACCTGACAAGCTACACCTACTGACCCCCTTGCTGACGTGGGAGGTGGTTACGAGGCACCGAGGATCGCGGGTGTAAACTACGACAAATGTTCATAAAATTTGCGAGTGCCTCTATCAAATTCCTTACCTCCCTCTATTGTCCATTTGATGGAACCAAAACAATAGAGAAGGATGGGTAGGGCTAGCATATTAGTATCCCAGATAATTTGGATTCGCATGATTTGTCTGAGATGGTGCCTTTACTTGCCACGAAGAGCTTTCTTAACAGTCGACAAACTATGAATGTGACTTTCGCCAACACCCAAGTATGTGTATAACTCTTCTTCATCGAGATGTTTCACAATGCTTTTATTTTATTATTATTTTTATTATTATTATTAATATTATCTACAAAACATGCGCATAAGATTACCGTATATAATTTTATATATCATTTTTATATGTAACGACAGTAGTCAGTACAATGTGAGCAGTTCATTGATGGTATTTTTTGTCACTTTACATACCTTTGGTATGTATAACTTTCAGTCATAAAACAGTGTTTTTGATAATATTAAACGTGGTTTCACTAGTAATATATTTGTGCAAAAATATTAATTGTCAGACTTTTCTCTAGGTTTAAAACATGAATTTAAAAAAATTAACATTTTATGAAGGAGGATATGTTTATTCTTGACTGAGGATTTAATAATTTCTGAAGGTAAATTAGATTTATGTAATTATAAGAGTTGTACAAGTGAACCTGCATCCATTATTTTTGTGGCGCACTTTACATCATTTAACGTTTATTGTGGAAAATTTATAAATGTCTTTTTAGCGAATTACCAATGTCTTTTGAAACTACCAATGTCTATCGATCCTACCAACTAGATGTTAAATATCACTATCGCTAAGAGTTGTACATATATATATATATATATATATATATATATATATATATATATATATATATATATATATATATATATATACAACTTTGATAGATATTGATAGTGAAATATTGATAGTGAAATTTACTCAAAAAATTTCTTAAACCACACGCTTTTTTTTTCAAAATAGGACTGAAAACTAGAAAAAGAGGTGGAACAATCCATTTATGCAACTAACAATGTATACATAATCTTCAAGGTCTAGGATCCGGCATTAGAAAACCTTCCCTCATCTGTTAATTGATTGAAATATTATTGAAAACGCTTATTGCAATATAAACAATTTGGCAATGTAATGTCTGCCAGGGTAGTTCTGCTGCAATTAACATTAATTAATTAATTAAAAATTGATTTTTTATAATTAAATCCCTCACGTGTAAATTGAATTTTGCTTGTTAAATAACATAGTATACGATACGACAAATCTTGTAATAACAGGCAGCGCTGCTTATTATAAAATTGTTTTTTTGGGGTCGGTTTTTTTTTGTAAAAAATTTTTTTGAAGTCGGTTATTAAAAAAAATTCCTTATTTTCCCATTATAAATGAGTATATCCTTTCGAAGAAAAAAATTCGAAGAAACCGGTTATCACATATAAAATGAGGGTTTTCCTCGATTTCCAGGGTATCCCTTCATCACAATGCAATTTGCTGACAATGGGCACAATCAGAAATCAAACTCTTTAAAACAAAAACAAAAAATTCAAAATCGGTTAATAAATGACGCAGTTCTGAGGTAACAAACATTAAAAAAAATACAGACGAATTGAAAACAATCCTCCTTTTTGAAGTCGGGTTAATAATGTAACAACTCACAAATTCTCAGAGTCTAACACTAAATTATTGAATAGAGGCCTTAATTTTTGAATTAAACAATGATAATGACCATCCGAAAGTCTAGTCGTAGGTATTGAAACAGGTATAAAATGGAAAAACGAAGAACCAAGAACCAAATAAGAAATAATTGCGCAAAAATAATAAAAAGTATTAAGAATGACAATGAACAAGATAATAACACAAAAACTGTGAAATCACTAAAACTGAGGCAAGACAGGTACAGCATCTAAAAGTGGACAAAGGTAACGCAATTGTAATAGTGAGTAAACAGGATTACACCAATAAAGTGAACAAAATGCTTGACAAAGGATCATATCGAATCCAAAGAACAGACCCAACATCCACATTTATAAATGACGTAAAACACACCATTAACTTGTCGCGGTATCCCGGCTCTCTTTTACCTCAAAGAAGAGCTGCCCGAACCTGCAAATGATTCCGATACTCGACAAAAACAAAAAAAATATATTAGTAAAAGATTTTACTAAATATTTTGTAATTGAAACGACACGCGAGTTTTTTTTGAAGAAAATAAAAAAAAATTAAATTAAACACAAGTGTTTACGAAACAAAAAAAAACTGATTTTATTGCTTTAAAAAAAATGATTATCCAATTTCTTTTTCAACAATTATTTTAATTTTTTTTTTCACACAATGTCAAACTTTGAATTACTTGTACAATTTCCAACTTTAACTTCATCTGGATTGAACAGCAATTATATACTTTGAACTAATCAGACAATACTTGATTTTAAACTTGAACTAATCAGACAATAGCCGAATTTAAACTTTGAACTAATCAGACAATAGTCGATATTAAACTTTTAACTAATCAGACAATAGTCGATATTAAACTGATTTGAATCGACACTGGTCACCGGTTTATATACCCGCCATGGGTTGTTCTAGAATATAATTGTTTTTTTTTTTGAATAAATATATTTTTTTTGACAATATATTTTCGCATGGAGGCTTCTAGAATATTTTAGTATATCAACAACCATGGACGTAGTCGGAGTGTTCAGTATTCATAAAATTAATTAAAAATTATAATACCTTTCCGAGGTTTGAACCATATCACACACCCCGCTTGGTTGATATTTAACCAGCGACTTAATGAACTCGGCCAGTGTGAATTCAAAATCTATACACAAATTTTATGATACATTCATTACTGTAAGCTAGCTTACTTCTGTTTACTTGTTTTACAAAAACTATCTTGTTTTTACAAATTTATTTATTTGTGATCTGTTTATGTTATTTATTAAAACATTCAATTTGTATGACTTTTGATTAAAATTAAATTATATGTAATAATTTTTTTTCAATTTTTATTTTTTTTAAATAGAAAAACTTTAAATCAAAAGCATCTATTAATCTTATTTTCATTTTTCGACTTAAAAAACAACTTAGTTTAAGAAAAAAATTAAATCGAGCTATATTATTTTCCTATTGTATTTCTTTCAAAAAAAAACTCCTTCTTTTTGCAAGGAGAAAAATATTGTTTTGTTAAATATTTTCCGTAATATTTTACTTAATATTTTTCTATTTCATAATTAAAATGTGTGTAGGATCAAAAAAATTTTTCTCAATAATTTTCATTACAACAAACTCATGTCCAATGTTAATTTCAAAACAACGTAAATTTCAACTACAATCCTTGTTGACGCCAATGAAATATATTTATGTACTTATTTTTTTTTTTTTGTTTACGCCAATGGATATTGTTGGCGTAATTATTGAATATTAAAATAGTTTTTGTTCTAAGAGTTATGCTACAATTGTAGAGATTTTTTATAAATAGTAAATTGATGTTTTTTTTTTGCATTGATAAAACAAAATTAGTTCGTTCGTAGTCTTCGCGCTAAAAATCTCTGCATACATAAAAAAAGTTCGTTCTCTCCTTGATTTTTATTTAATGATAATTAAATAAATCAATAATAGTCGTATCATTAGTGTTGTATATCATATCATTTTTTGTTTTGTTTCCTAAAATCGAATCGAATCGAATTATCAAAATAGTAAAACGTGTAAAAATAGTGAGTGCGGGAAACTCCACATTATCCTTCTTATCCACAAATTTCAAACCTTATCCAAGCTTCACTAAACTTTCTTTACAAACGTTCTACAAAATTGGTAAGTCGAATTTCGATAAACAAGTTTTTCGTATCGCATTAAACATTTGGTCCTGATCGAGCCGGATGAAATTTCGATTCATCCAAGGACATGAACCACACCCTTTGTTTGTGTAGTTGTTTGTTAATAAAATAAATTGTTAATCAAATTAATTGTTGCATAATTCTTATCTATTAATTTTAGGATACAGTAAATGAATTTTCGTTCGGTTCAATCAAATTATTTGCAGCATTTTGTATTTGATTATATATATATATATATATAATCGTGTTGTAACATTACATTTATTACAGTTATTTTGTAATTAACTATAACCTCTAAAATTTTGGTACTATCCATTCTTAATATTGCGTTAACGTTTCTAGTAATTGCTTATTACTTCCATTGGCTGAATTAATTGAATAGGCAATTGATTGATTTTGTTTTTTGAGAATCGTATTAATTTCGAATTTCTGGTCGCCATTATTTTGTATTTCAATAATTTTCTTTGAAATTAATTTTGTTTTCTATTAATTGATTTATTGGAAAAAAGAAAAGAAAATTATAAATCATGCCGACGAAAGAGCAATTCGAACAACAATTGAAGGTTTTAGTGGCTAAAAAAGAGAGATATTTTGGTAGAATTCAAACCCTATATGAGTGCAGTAAAATAATTGCCGATTCGACAGAACTACAAAATTTTCGCGTTCGCTATCAGTCTATAGAAGAAACAAAGAAAATTTTCTTAAACCATATCGATGATATCAATGACATTGAATTGAAAATATCTCCAGATTCGATCCCAAATTTTCAGGCAATCGATGCCTTTGACGATCTTTATTGTTCAATTTTGTTGACTGCGGAAGATCTTTTCAAAAAATCTGAGTCACGTCCAAGCGTGAATACTCATGTTTCAACTCATTCTACTAATCTTTCTATTATTCCCAAATTACCAAAGATAGAACTGCCAACTTTTTCGGGTTCCATCAAAGAATGGATTTTATTTTATGAACGTTTTAATAGTTTAATCCATACAAATAAAAACCTCTCAAATTCTGAAAAAATTCATTATTTAATTGGTCAATTGTCGGGAAAGGCTTTAGCCTCTTGTAAGGGAATACCCCCTATCGGAGAGAATTATGATATCATATGGGATCGGTTAGTTGAAAAATATCATGATACGCGTGCGTTAGCTAATTGTTATTTCGAACAAATTCTCGAATTCAAACCGATCAATCATCCTACAGTTGAATGTTTGAATAAATTCGTCGAAACATTTGACAATTCTTACCGCGCATTGCAAAAATATTAGCGATATTAGCGATTTGCAGGATTTTATGATGTCGTACTTATCTCTAAGTAAACTCGATTCCGAAACAAAGAAATTATTCCAAGACAATCGTCGAACGAATGATATACCCTCCTATTCCAAAGTTTTAAAATTTGTAAAGGATCAGGTAAAAAGCTACTTTTTTTCACAAAGCACAAATTTGTATAAAACAACCTCCACTCGAAACAATCCTATGAAGCAAAATTCTCCACGATTTAATACAAATTCGCTGGTTGTTCGTAGCATTGGGTACAATAATACGTCTAAATGTTTGGTGTGTAATAATGATAGCCATCTGCCATATAGTTGTTCACAATTTTTAAAACTATCACCCGACCAACGATTTAAATGGGCTAAAGATAAAGAAGTTTGTTTGAATTCTTTAAATTATGGCCATCGTCTTGTCAATTGCAAATCGAAATCAAATTGTTCGAAGTGTGGAAGTCGTCATCATTCGTTGTTACATTTTGGGAATTCCAAACCGGATGTCACACACATTCAAACTAACCAAACGGCCACTAATAACCAGTCTAGCAGTTCAACTACGCCTACACAAAGTTTGTGTACAACGCAGTCATTGGTTCGTTCAACTGAACACAACACTACCGTATTGTCGTCAACTGCTATAGTAAATGTTCTTGACATACATAATAATGTACAAATGGTGCGCATTTTATTGGATTCGGCAAGCCAATCGAATTTTATTACCTTCCGCTGTGTTAAGCAACTCGGTCTACGCGCTTCGAAAATACATTTCTTCGTGCAAGGAATAGGTTCCACTGTGAAACCTCTAACTGGACGAACATCTATTGTTATCACTTCACGTTTTGATAGCAACTGTACATATGACGTGGATGTTTTTGTAATTGACAAAATTACTGATTCATTACCATCCGTTGAAGTTGATAAGTTTTTGCTCGTTCATTTATCACCTTTGTCATTAGCCGATCATACATATCACGCTCCGGGTCCTATTGACGGTATTTTGGGAGCTGACGTTTTCGCTCAACTGTTAGTAGGCTCGACTCAAATAACTGGGCCTCTAGGCACACCAATAGCAATCAAAACCACTCTTGGTTATGTTGTTGTAGGAAATGCTCCAACCATTCCCAACACAAACTTAATACAAACGTTTTGTTCTGTAACTACACCTATTGAAACTATTCTGACTCGATTTTTCAAAATTGAAGATGTGGAAGATTCTTCATCGTGGACTAAAGACGATGAAGAATGTGAGAGTATGTTTGTATCTACTGTCACTCGAGACAATACCGGTCGTTTTGAAGTGTCGTTACCGTTTAAAGAAAGTTCAACCAAGCTTGGAAATTCGTATAAAACAGCATAGTCAAGGTTTCTTGCTTTGGAGAGAAAACTTGAATCATCTGTATCATTGAGAACCAGATACAACGGTGTAATTCAAGACTACATTAATCAAGGTCATATGTCAATTGTTGAAAATAGTGGTTTAAAGTTACCCAATTATTACATCCCACTTCATGGTGTGACGAAAGTAGATAGTATAAGTACACATTTACGTGTGGTGTTGGATGCTAGTGCTAAAGCTGACACTTCGTTTTCGTTAAATGATGTATTACATACTGGCCCAAAATTCCAGTCGGATATATTAACAAATATTTTAAACTTTCACTTATTCGCTATTGCTTTGATGGCCGACATCAAACAGATGTATCGTCAAATCTTTTCTCTCAGAAAAGGATCACTGTTTTCAATATTTATTATGAAGATTCACACCAGATGAAGAATTGCGAACTTATCAGCTTAATACTGTCGCATTCGGTGTAAAACCTAGTCCATTTCAAGCCATTAGAACTGTGCAGCAATTAGCTCACGAAGAAAATAAATCATATCATTTTACGGGATATGTATATAGATGATTCCAGTAGCGTGGAGTCATTGGAGGACGCTATTGCTTTATTCTCCCAACTCTTGAGTTTGTTCAAGGCTGGGGGATTTGATTTGGTTAAGTGGTCAAGTAACTCGCCCGAATTATCAAATCGTATTCCTGAGGCAATTCGAAATCCTAAAACTAAATCTTTTGATGATAGTGCTTTAAAGGTACTTGGTCTTGAATGAAATCCTCATACTGATTTATTTTCATTTAGTATTAACAGTATGACTACCACCTGTTCGAAGCGATCAATTTTGTCAATGGTTGCTCGGATATTTGACCCATTAGGTTTTGTGTCACCTATGACTATGTATGCAAAGCTCTTACTCAAGGAATTATGGAAATTGAAATTAGATTGGGATGAGTGTGTTCTTGTACAATTACAAAAGCTATGGCTTACTTTTACAGAGGAACTCCATTTACTGAGTAATTTTAAAATTCCCCGTCATATTTCAACTACAACTGGTGGTCATTCAACCTTAGTTGGATTTGCAGATGCAAGTGAAAGAGCCTATGGAGCTATCGTATATACTCGAACGGTCATAGATGGCAAGGTACAAATCAAGATGGTTTGTTCAAAGTCTAAAGTTGCTCCATTGAAATTTGTGTCGGTTCCTCGCTTAGAACTTTGTGCCGCACTTTTATTGGCAAAATTAATGAATTTCGTTATAAAGACTTATAGTGATCGTTACAAATTTGAGCGAAATTTGGCCTTTTCTGATTCAACTGTCGTCTTATGTTGGATTCATTCGTCTTCTTCTCAATGGAAAACTTTTGTTGCTAATCGGGTATCCAAAATTCATAATTATTTGCCATGTGAATGTTGGTTTCACGTCAATGGAAATCAAAATCCCCCTGATTGTTTGAGTCGCGGTCTAAGTCCTGCATCCTTTATGATGAATAACCAGTGGTCAACAGGACCCACCTAGTTATATTTGGATCCCGATTCTTGACCAGTTCGATCACATCAAGTCGATAAAAAATTAGAGGTTCCGGAATTACGCATGGTTTCTTTACCCGTCGTTACTAAAGAATCTAATATTTTATTTCATTTTATTTGTCGCTTCTCGTCTTTTGAAAAGTTACTGAGATCAACGGTATACATTCTTCGTTTGGTGAAATTATTACCTCGAAAAATAAACATAAGCGTCGCAGATTTAGACTTTTCTGAAAACCTTTTGATTCGTTGCATACAGTCCGCTCATTTTCAAGAAGAAATCCTACAATTAAAAAATAATCGAGATTGTTCAACTCGTCTACGGACGTTACACCCGTGTATAAAGGATGGTATTATTAGAGTAGAGGGTCGACTTGGTAATGCAAATCTGCCCTTTAATACTCAACATCCAATTTTCCTTCCTAAAAGGGAACATTTCGTTGATATTCTTATTGATTCTTATCATCGCAAACATCTTCATACAGGTCCTCATCTATTATTGTCGCTACTTCGATCCAAGTATTCGATTCTTAGTGCTAGGGATGTTGTCCGAAAGTGAGTGCAAGCATGCAATTTATGCTTTCATCTAAACCCAAAAGCTACATTTCCCATTATGGCTGATTTACCCGCTCCCCGTGTTACCCAATGTAAGTCATTTATGCATACGAGGCTAGATTATGGGGGGCCATTTAAAATTACATTGTCACGAAGACGCGGTAGTAAGAGTCAAAAGTCTTATATGTGTCTGTTTGTGTGTTTGAGTACGAAAGCAGTTCAATTGGGATTAGCCTCCGATTTGTCAACGGCAACTTTTCTGGCAGCGTTCAATCGATTTTTATCTCGCCGAGGGCCTGTTGCTGTTATATATTCGGATCAGGGAACTAATTTTGTAGGCGCAAAAAGTTATCTCGAAGACCTTTATACCTTCGTTCAATCGTCAGATTATGATGAACAATTGAAAGAGTTGTGCCTTTCTAAGAGAATTCAATGGAAACTCAATCCACCGAGAGAACCAAATTTTGGTGGTATTTGGGAAGCTAATATTAAAAGCTTTAAGATCCATTTGGCCCGTGTCGTTGGTGATCAATTGCTTTCTTTTGAAGAGTTCTCCACTGTGCTTGCTCAGATTGAAGCACTATTAAAGTCCCGGCCACTTTTTTGTCTGAGTTCTGATCAATCAGAACCAAGCGCACTGACTCCTGCTCATTTCTTGACCTTATCACCCCTAGAATATTTCCCTAATGTCGATCATTCAATGGATCAACCCAACTTACTTACTAGGAAAGCATTGTTGGATCAGTTGATCCAGTCCTATTGGAAACGTTGGCATGTCGAATATTTGACCGGATTGCAATTAAGGCAAAAGTGGAATTCCGAAACTCTGCCAGTGCGACTTGGCTAGGTTGTATTAGTTATAGAAGACAATTCCCCTCCACTTAATTGACCTTAAGGTGTTATACAGGCAAAGATGGAGTTCCCAATGTTGCTTCTGTTCGGTTTCGAAATGGCGTATTCAAACGTCCTCTTGAACGATTATGTCCTTTGCCATCGCAATGATTCGAACCTTCCATTGTTGTTGTATTTTGTGTATTGTCTATTTATTTCGTGAATAAAGTGTTTTAGTTTATTAATTTTATCTATTCTTTTTTTTTATATTCTTTCGAGGAAAATTGTCACAACTTTCGTTGTATATGGCAATTCTGTTATTTATTAGTTTTATTTTATTTATTTATTTTTTCGTGCCTTTCTCCTTTTTGCTGTTGAAAGTAGGTTCTTTCAAGGCTGGGGGAATGAAATATATTTATGTATTTATTTATTTTTTTTTTGTTTACGCAAATGGATATTGTTGGCGTAATTATTGAATATTAAAATAGTTTTTGTTTTAAGAGTTATGCAACAATTGTAGAGATTTTTGATAAATAGTAAATTGACGTTTTTTTTTTGCATTGATAAAAACAAGATTAGTTCGTTCGTAGTCTTCGCGCTAAAAATCTCTGAATACATAGAAAAATTCGTTCTCTCATTGATTTTTACTTAATGATATTTAAATAAATCAATAATAGTCGTATCATTAGTGTTGTATATCATTATTAGTGTTGCATATTTAGTCGTGTAACACTCATAGCATTAACACGTGTTTTTGTTAAAAATTGTTTTCAACAATAGTTATATAATTTTATAAAATGACTCGACGAAAAAATAGTGATACTGAGGAAGTAGATTCTTTAGAAAACATAAAAAATCTACTATTTGGAAAATAATTTTCAGACCATTTAATAGAGATTATAAAAAATACCATCGAAGCAGCGGTGAAACCGCTTTTACGTGAAATAAGTTCATTAGTTGATAAAAACAATCACTTTGAGAGTGAGATAACAAAACTCAGGGCTGAGCAAGATAAAAAAACACGTGTTGTTAAAAATGTTGTGAAACCAAAGAAAAAACCTAATTCTCCGGCTATATCTGAAGATGATCAAGTGACTCAAGAAAAGTTTGTAGATACACAAGAAACTATTTTTGATAATCAAAATGACAAGAAAATTAACGATAGTGAACAATTCACTGAAGTTACTTATAAAAGAAAACGAAAACAAATTATTGTTGGAAGTTCATCAACCAAAGGGCATTTAAAACCTGCAGAAAAGAAACTGTGGATCTACGTAGGCCGAATTCATGGAAGCAATACAGAACAAAATGTAATAGACTACTTGACAGAAAAATACCATGAATTTGACTGCACCAAGCTTCAAACAAAAGGAAAAAACGCTAGTTTCAAAATAGGTGCTAGTGATGCGTTACAAAATGAAATATATTCGCATAGCGTATGGCCTCAATCATAAAACAATTTAAATTTTTTCGGACCGCAGCACATTTTACATCCAACTAAGGCACAAACGAAATTAAAAATTTTAAGCGTCAAAATTCAATGCCTTAGAAATAAAATCAACGAACTAGAAGTGCTATTAAATTCTGAAATGAAACAAACTCAAGTTTTATGTTTATCCGAACATTGGCTAACGCCATTAGAATTTTCTTCTCGGATCAGTGTATCAGATATACAATTAGCATCTGGATATTCCAGAACTATTAAGAAACATGGAGGTGTGTGTATTTTTGTGAAAAATGGCATCGAATATCAAGTGTTAAATGAAATTCAAAAACTAAATATTGAAGTGGAGTTTGAGTGCTGTGGAGTGGAACTCAGTGACTTGGGTACTATTGTTGTCTCGATATATAGATCCCCTTTGGGTAATGTTAATAAATTTTTTCAATCTTTTGTGGAATGCATAGAGCTTTTATTCAAATTTGACAAAAATCTCATTATCACCGGAGATTTTAATATTAATTTTATGAATAATGACGATGAAATTGTAAAAAATTTCAATAATATTCTTTTATCATTTGACCTATCCCTTAGTGTAAGGAACCCAACGCGAATTTCGAAACACTCAGCTACTTGTATAGACAATATTATTACCAATATTGAGAGTTTTAAAGTAAATTTATTCAATACAGATCTTTCAGATCATAGAATTCTTTCTTTGGAAACTATAATGAACGATAAACCCAAATATAAAACAAAATACTTTGAAAAGCGACCATTCTTTGATAGTACTTTCGAATATTTTAATCATTTAATTTCAAATGAATCATGGGATAGTATAATGAGTAAAGGTTGCGTGGATGAAATGTATGATGAATTCTTTCAACTATTTTCATATTATTTTGATCTAGCTTTTCCAAAGACCCTAAAGAAAATTAATAAGCAGAATAACCACAATAAAAAAATAAACTGGATAACCCCAGAAATAAAAAAATTATCTGAATATAAAAGACAGTTGTTTATTCAAATAAAGGAATTTAAGGGTGATATTGACTTGAAAACACTGGAATATTATAAACACATAACAAAATATAAAAAAAAGTTTGTTTGCAAACAAAAATTTTTGTATTATGACAATATCATTAAAAACTCAGATAATCCAATAAAAACATCATGGTCATTTATAAATAGTATGTCAAGAGGTGAAAGAAAGGATTACCCTATTGTCGAAATAAAACATCCAAGATCGGATGAAGTAATCACGAACCTGTTTGAAATCGCAAATGAATTCAACAATTACTTTATAAACGTTACCAAAAATCTAAACGTTAGTAAATCAAGTCGTAACAATATCGAAAGTTTTAAATACACTCAAAATAATTTTTTCTTGTATCCAACGAACTATGTGGAAATTTATAACATTTGTAAACAACTAAAAAATAAAATATCAACTGGATATGATGACGTGCCAGTCAAAGTAATCAAAAGTTGTGCTGATGTTGAATGTTTTCCACTTAGTGAAATAATAAATAAATGCTTTGAAACAGGAGTATTCCCAGCTCAGTTGAAAAAGGCAATCATAGTACCCCTGCACAAGAAAGATAATAGGGAAATATTAACTAACTACAGACCAATTTCACTACTCTCCAACTTTTCTAAAATTGTAGAAATGGCTATCCAGAAGAGACTAACAAATTATCTTGAATCTTATCAAATTGTATATAAGAATCAACATGGTTTCACAAAGGGAAGATGTATTGAAATGTCAATTTTTAAGGCAGTCGATACGATCTCAAACGCCTGGAATGGCAAAAATCCTTTGTCAATGATTTTGTTAGACTTGACAAAGGCTTTCGATTGCCTTGACAAAGAAATTTTACTGAAAAAGCTAGACAATTATGGCATAAGGGGTAATGCTCTCAAACTCTATGAATCGTACTTAACTGACAGAGAACAATGTGCCAAATTAGATAACAGCTCCAAATTTAACTATATATACTCGGAATGGAAAAAGGTTATAAAGGGAGCACCTCAGGGTAGCATTTTAGGTCCTATATTGTTTGTTCTATTTATAAACGATATGCCTACTGCAATAGAACATCAAACACTTTTGTTTGCTGATGACACTGCGGTTCTGTGCGAGTTAGAGAATGAGGCGTTACTTCCTCAAGAAATGACAAACACTGTAAACAAATTGCAGCAATGGTTTTCTCTAAACCGATTAAACCTAAATGAAGAGAACACGGAGATTATTAAATTCGGTAAATATTTTAAATTTCCCTCAATCTTAAAAGTTATAAATACTGATGTCATACCAAAAGATACGGCAACATTTCTTGGAATTAGGATTGATAATCAGCTGAGCTGGAGGTCTTACGTGGAATTTATTTTGCCAAAATTAAGCAGGGTGGTTTAACTAATCCGATTTTTAAGAAATTTTCTTGATAGGGATACATTATTGCATGTCTACCAAGCGTACTTTTGCTCAATACTACAGTTTGGAGAGGTGTTCTGGGGAAATTCAGCACATGCCCAAAAAGGTTTTTTATTACAAAAAAAATGTTTACGAGTTATAACAGGTTCGAATCCCAGAGAGCACTGCAAGCCAATTTTAAAAAAACTTAATATACTAACTTTTCACAGTATATATATACTTAAAAGCGCTCTATTTTTGAGAAAAAATATGGACCTATTCACGGAAAATAATTTAGATTATCAATATTTCACAAGAAATAAAGGTGAATTGCAGTTAACGACCTCTACTTTGCATGTAGTCCATAGAGAGGTTCGAAACTCTATAACTCGTATATATAATAAGCTTCCAAGAGATATCAAAAGTATTGAAAACATACATAAATTTAAAAAAGCTTTAAAACAATATCTACTAGATCGAGTGTTTTATGACATAAATTAATTTTTATTGTAAAAAAAGATAGATAAATAAATGAATTTTTAAATTATGTATTTATATTTATATAGTATTTATATATTTATATTGTATTTATATCAAATTATTCTATTGTAATAATTCTGTATGACACTATTTACACCGTTTAAATGGTATCACAAATAAAGAAAATTATTATTATTATTATCTTTTTTTGTTTTGTTTCATTAATCGAATCGAATCGAGTTATCAAATAGTAAAACGTGTAAAAATAGTGAGTGCGGGAAACATTATCCTTCTTATCCACAAATTTCACTAAACTTTCTTCACAAACGTTCTACAAAATTGGAAAGTCGAATTTCGATAAACAAGTTTTTCGTATCGCATAAAACAATCCTATAATACAGCGATTTTATTACCTACCAAAAATTCACAAAAAACATGGATGAATGCGACCAATAGTTTCAGGAGTAAATTCCGCAACCCACAAAATTTCAAAATAGATAGTCACCAAATTTCAACCAATTCAATTCATTCTCAGTCAAACATAGTATTGAATTAATTTACAAAAATGAAATATATAAATGCACTACCGAATCCAGTTTTAATATCTTTTTTATAATGCGCTATACCTAAGCGTCCCAATACCATTCGCAATAAAAATATTAGAAAATAACTGACACTTAAAGGAATATCCACAAATGAAATAACTAAATATCTAAAACTAACACGGCTTTGCATGAGGCACAATATGTTTACTTTAGAAGGTAAATTACTCTAAGCAAACATTTGGTACAAGTATGGGAAACTAACCGTCTCCGGTCTTACTATTTTCATGGCAGGTCTAGAAGAAAAAGCCCAAAATGAATCCAACTATTTTCGAAATGCTTGGCACAGATACGTCGAGAATATTTTTACTTTTTTCGATACTGACAAAGAAAATCCCCAAATATTGTTAGAGAATTTAAATAAAATGTTTAATTAAAAGTCAGTCAATACAGGTCGATATAATTGGCAACCTAAAAACAACAATCAGGCTTGATGTCTTTCAAAGGTGTAAGAACTCAAAAGAATGACGGTACAAATAAATTGGAATTTTATATCGACAGAAAACCTACACACATTGAACGATACATTACAACTGATGCGAACAGCTCATTCCAACACAAAATGGCTATTTTTAATTTTTTAGTAAACATATTACTTAAGGTTCTATTGTCAAAGAAAAAATATTTCAAAGAACTTAACCATTTAAAAAAATTACAATCTTTAACTGCTTCGATTCTAACATTATAAATAATTTGGTCCGGCGAATTAAATTTAGAATTTTACAAAATAATTCACCCGTACTAATACAAAAGAATGAAAACAAATTAAAAAGCACAAATAAAATCACAAAATAACTAAGTGATCATAACATGAAAATAACGCTTATTAGTAAAAATAAACTTAAACAGTTTAGCAACCCAACCCAAAGGATAAAATTATCAATTAACAACAATCAAGTATATAGTGCAAGTTGTCAAAATTGTTCGAAAATTTATGTTGGTCAAAGCTGTCGCTAAATCGGAGTTCTAATCAAAAAACATCTGACTCATATAAAATTTGGCAGAACCAAAAAATCATGTAGAGCTGCTCACGTTAATAAGAACAACCACAAAATTGACTAATATAATTTAAAATTACTGAAAGCGGTACAAAACCTCACAGATGTATCCGTAAAATTTTATGTACACAAGTTTAGAAAATAAATCATGAATTTAGATAATAGACCAATTTCAAATTCTGATGTAATAAAATTTAACCATTTTCAAAATTAATGCCTGAATGTCAAGGTTAGCTACTATAACACCCTTTCGCTATTAACACAAACAAGACCAAAGTAAGATTACCGGCAATCGACGCTATTATTATGCGGCAGGGAGGTGGGAAATACATTGACGCGTAGAGTGTGGGACTCATGGACAGACAGACTACCCAATAAAATCCACCCCCTTTTTGGGGCTTCGAGAACTTGCTCATTAGCCCCCTCAGGTTTAAAAGTAACAATAACAAAACTTAACAATCTCACAATACTACCTAGTCAAATGAATTGATTAGGTAGGAATAGAATAACAAAAAATAAACTATATTAATAAAAAAATAACAACAACAAAAGACTAACAACAACAAAAAACAACGTTGCAGTGAAGGTGTAAAAGGCCTTCACTGCAACAAATAAAAATACTTAAAAACTAAATAACAATATAAAAGTTTTAAACTTAAAAACTAGATAAAAATAAAAGTTTTGAAAACAAAAAATATAACAACGTGTAATAGTGTGGGCGTAAAGAGCCCACACTATTACAATAAAAACAATAAAACTTAAAACTATGCGTAATAAAATGTGATATTGTGGGTGTAAAGTACCCACAATATCACAGATAAAATCAATAAAAAATATAAAAACACAAAACATATAAAAAAGAAGATAAAGTTGTACGAGGCTGTACATGAAAAAAAAACACATAACAGAGACGGCTTTTTTTAAGTATGAGATGTTTGCCCTAGAGTCTCCGTAGAAGGTGAGGTTCATTTAAAAATGTAATCATCCTCTTCACGGAGTTCGCATAATGCGATAATGTTCGTGCTACATTCTTTCGAAGCCGTAGTCTTTGCCGCAAAGGTTCAAAGACAACGCATTTCTCTACAATATGCCTCACGGTTTGCACTGTCCTGCAAACAGTCACCTTGGCTGATCCTCACCGCAGAGAAGATATAAATGAGAGTATAGATATAGAAGATATAAATGACTATTCGCAAACGGGTAAGGGCCACACTCTCTCTACGGCTCAGATATACAGGTGCCGGCATCTAATTGATGCTTGGCTTGACCTGTTTGAGCTTTTCCATGAAGTTGTTCCACTCACGCTACCATGCACACTTTCAGGTCCTTTGGGCGTATTGGAATTAGATCCAGGTGGTATGCACACTTTCAGGTCCTCTGGGCGTATTGGAATTAGATCCAGGTGGTCTGAATCCGCTTCATCAGCTACCTCATTCCCATGTATGCTCGTGCTCAGGCGTACAAAAACGATGGACATGTGCTGAAGCACGTGGAGTATCGCTTAGATGTTTTGCACCAGAGGGTCCCTTCAAAGCGTGCACATTAGTGCTCAACGAGTCGGAATAAATGAGGAATGTACTGTAAAGGTTCAAAAACTCTTCACAGTATCGCAGGGCTCTCAAAATTGCATATTATTCAGCTGTATACACGGATGCCTATGAGGAGTGCGACCAAGTGTGTGAGCTATTGCCAATTGCAATAGCGCTTTCCAAACCAGAAATGGTTTTAGATCCATTCGTGAACACGCACAGAGAGTCATTGTATTCGCTAATAAGTTGTTGAAAGTAGGTCCGATACAACTGGGAACTGGTCTCTTCCTTCTTTACGGAGACCAGCCAGGTCAAAGCGGCACCTTACCTTTGGGATCCACGAAGGAGGTACTTCATGAGAACTATAGGGAAGTACCTGAGCGAATTCGAAATTAAGACTCTCTTAAAGCTCCTGCGTTTGAACGGCCAAAGTTCTTGTGACCGTGGCACGTCTCTCATAGAGTCTCCTCAGAAATGTTGATTTTCCTCAGAAACCTTGATTTTCTGAAGAGAGCCAGAAAGTTGAGATGATTGGGCTTAGCCCATACCCCCGCGACATAATTGAAGTGCAGGCGCTTCAACCTCAATGGGGGCAATCCAGACTCTACACATAGACTCATAGAGAGACTAGTTCGAAAGGCTCCTGTAGCAAGTCTAATGACGTGGTGAATAGCATCTAGGATTTTGAGCGCTGACATCCGGGTGGAGGAAGTACTACACACCCATAATCCATCTTGGGCAGAACCAGTGATGAATAAAGCCGCATAGCATCTCCCGGTTCGCACCCCACGATGTATTCATTGCCTTGCGAAAACTCGCTGCCAGGGATTGGAGGTGTGAACGCTACTTTATTTCTTCTCAAAAACAAGCCCCAGAAACCTAATAGAGCCGGCACATCCAAGGCGTGATCCTTTTAAGTAAAAGATCGGATCAGGATGTGCCTTGCGTTTTCTACAGAAATGGACCACTTTAGTTTTAACTGTGCAGAACCGAAAACCATCAGTTTCTGTAGAATACACCACGTCGTTGATGCCCTGCTGGAGTCTCGTTTCGATTGTATCCATTGATGTAGCTCCATAGAAAATTGCAAGGTCATCAACATACAGCCATTGTCGAATCGGGGCTGAAGCTGCGATGAGATTGACCGCTATAGCAAAAATGGTGACACTAAGCGTTGAGCCCTTGGTAACACCATTCTCCTGGGTATGGATCCCAGAGTCATTGCCAACCACTCGGCAGAGATCGTGAACTGAGTTAGAGATCGTCTTAGACCCCATGCAGCTTCCTGAGAATGCCATACCTCCAAGTCATAGCCCCGGAGAAAGTTGTCGTGAATGGCATTCTCATGGCGAACAAGTCGAATCGATCCGTCGTCGAATGGTATTGGCGGAAACCTGTCTGATATTTACTTATCAGATGATGGGTTTCCAGCCACCAGACGAGACGTCTCTTCACCATTTTGTCCAATATCTTGCTGAAGCAGCAAGTCAAAGATATTAGACGGTAGCTTGATGGTTGCGATGAATCTTTACCTACTTTAAGCAGCAGGATAATAATGGCTTCCCGCCATTGCTGATGGTAAGCGCTCTGCCGAAAAATATTGTTGTATAGATTCAGTAATCTGCATTTACCAGGATAAGGCAGATTTTGGATGGCGTAATGTATTGTATCGGGGCCAGGTGATGTTCGACGTAGTTCATCACATACTTAATCCTTTAATTCGTCAGTCAATACAGGTAATCCGTCAGTTAATACCTCAGACCGATGTAAATATAACAAAAAAACTGTTATTCTGATATATATATATTGTGTATTTAAAAAAAATAAAGAAAACTAAATATACGGTACTTTAGAAAAAAAAATCCAAAGCAGAGTATTGTATGTGGAATTATGAAAATTGGAAAACGATCGGTGCTAACGCGATACACGTAAATACAAAAAAAATAACACGTTGAACCGAAAGTCTTTCAATAAAAGCTGGGCCCATTAAAAAAGATAATATTGAGGTAGTAAGATCTTTACTATCCAGTAAGTGTGTAAGTTATCGACTAGTGATTCGAATCTGAAATACTGAAAATAAAAAAAAGTACAAAAAAAGAACAAAACAAAATATATGTTAAAATAAAATATATTTGAAATAAATAATTTTTCATTTAATATGTTGATAGTATAACTATCCTTAAAATACTAAGTTTGGTTGTACAAGTTATAAAAAAAAATTACATGAATATGTACTAGATTGAACTGTAGTAAAAAGAAATATCGTATATAAAAAAAAAACGACACTACAGTAAAAAAAAATGTTCAAATATGTCTGATTTGCAAAAATATAAATATACACTACAAATTTAATTCAGATACATAGTTGTATATAAAGGGGACTTTACGCTTCTGTAAAGAAAAACTACAAGGCCAAAAATACCAAGCGTATACAAAACAATATAGTTATAAATTGAAAAAGTCATTGCATATTCACATAAAATACATAAATTGTACAGCCAAAATGTGTATAGAATGTGTATTGAAATGTGATAAGTTTGAAAAACCACAAGTTTCGGAATGGTGAATTAAATAAATTATACAAAAAAAATATACTTAGATACAATCAGATAGAAACCATTAATTCGCCTATTCGAGACTTCAGCACAATCCATAATAAATATTCAATTTGTAAATTGAAGAAATAAAAATTCAAAATACCATCTGATTAATTCATGTGAGACAACTACTTTTAGTAACTGTACTGAGCTAACTAATTTTAGTAACTGTCTTGAGACAAGTACTTTTTGTAACCGATTTGAAATCTGTGCGGAAATATCGAAGTAAGCTTGGATATACGCAAGTCATATCCGATCTAAGTAAATGTTTGTTGAAATTCTCAACTCGCATAAACCAATAATTATATAAATTATTATTTTTTGAATAATAAAAATATGAAAACAAAATAATAATAAATTTTAAACAGTGGAGTACTAAAAAAAATTATTCTCCACTCCAGGGGGCCAAAAAAATTAGCGACATGCTAATTGAAAAATATTAAAGCAAGAATGACACGAATAGATGAATGAAAAATCTTACAAATGTGGATTAGACGTGAAGATTTAAATACATTTAGATGTTTAATTAGGATGCAGTAACGTTACCATTCCCTTGATATCCTCTGAGAGAGTATGGCCGAATGTTGTATATCGACACGCCGAAGGTTTTCTTATTAGATTTTGGAGCTTTTAGCCTAACTGAAGTTGGTGTAGTGAACTTTATTATCTTGTACGGTCCATTGAATTTTGAAGCGAATTTAGGTGCGATATTCTTGTTCATATTCGGGGCCAAGTTTTTTACCATGACCAATTGACCCACTTTATATTTAGACAGCGTTGGTTTATTTAAAGTTTGGTTGACTCGTTGTTGGTGAGCAATCTTTAACGCATCTTGTATATGTGCTTGTGATGGTTTAGCAGAACTCGTGATTAACTCAGTTAATTCGTTTATAATCACAAACGGCGTCATTAACTTTCTACCAAAATAAACTTCAGCTGGTGTTGAGTCGATTGTACTTTTGTAGGAGTTGTTGTAATTGAAAATTACAAAACTCAAAAATTTTGACCAATTTTTATGTTCTACAGAATATTCTTTGAGAATGCATCCTAAATTATATTTTATCTGTCGATTGAGGCACTCGCTCTTGTTCGAAGATGGTGTATAGCTCGAACAGTAGGCAGCTCTAATACCATTATTAAATAAGAAGGTTTTCCACTTGATCGACGCAAAGGCTGGTCCGTTGTCGGCTACAACAACCGTCGGATATCCGTTTTGCAGGAAAATCTTCTGTATCAGTGAAATGGCAACGTCACTGGTCTGCCTTTTACATGGAAAGGCGAAAGCAAATTTTGAAAATCCATCTACAATAGAAAAAATATATTTAAAACCTTCACTTGATCTAATAATAGGACCGATAAAGTCGACGTACAAAGTATGTAGGGTATACTCCGGCACGGAACTACTTAACTGAACCTTATCGTTACGTGTATATGGCCTTATAGCCTGGCACACTTTACAGGTTCTGACATAGTCCCTTACTCTTGCATAGAGGTTTTTGTAGTAAAATATTTTACTAATTTCACGGAATGTTTTAATTACTGAATTATGCCCAGCATACTTGGAATCATGATAATATCGAAGAACGTAATCGAGTAAATTATCTGGTAAAAATATACGTTTTAGTCGATTCCTTCCGACGAACTTATAAATTAACTCATCCTTTATGCAAAAATTAGGGACATTCATCTGAGCCTTAAGGTTTTGATAAATGATTTTACATTCGGGAGAGTTACGTTGCTCGCTTTTAATAGAAAGGTAATCAAAATTTGTATTAGCTAAAACGTTAATAAAGTTCAGTTGCGCATTGTTCCTGATTTCTTCATTCACCGATTCTAAGTCAGTTCGATCCAAAGTATTGGTTATCTTTTTTAAAAGGTTTGCATAACCTGGATCATTGCTATGCAACTCTTTAATTTTAATGAAATTTTTGCCTGAATCTTGATTTGAATCAGAAAATTTGTTCACTAACATATGGTCAGTTTCGTATAACCTAGATAGAAAATCGGCCATATTGTTCAATTTGCCCTTAATATGTTCCGGGGTAAAGTCATATCTCGAAATTTTAAGGATCCACCTAGATAATTTATTAAATTTATTGGGGGTATTAAAAATCCACAATAACGACCTGCAGTCAGTCTGTAGAGTAAACTTGCGGTCGGTTAAAAAATCTTTAAATTTATCTAGGGCCGTTACTACTGCGAGAAGTTCTAATTCATGACTGTTATATTTTAATTCGGCTGGATTCAATTTTCGAGAACAGTACATAATGGGGTGCAAACCGTCATCATATTTTTGAAGTAATACCGCGCCCAGACCTGTAGCTGATCCGTCAGTTTGTAGCACAAAAGGTTTGTCAAAATTAGGAAATTTTAAGACAGGCGCACTTACTAAAGATTTTTTTAAAGTAGAGATTGCATCAAGATGAACCTTAGTAATTTTGAACCTAACACCTTTCTTTTTTAAATCGTTTAACGGAGCTACAATCTGACTGAACATGGGAATATAGCGGGAGTAAAAAGCCGCAGCCCCAACTAGACGCATAACTTCTTTGACGTTTTTTGGAGTTGGCATGTCATTGATTGCTTGCACCTTAATAGGGTCTATAAAGCGTCCCTCAGCGGATATTACGCTACCCAACAAACGTACCCTCGACATACAAAATCGAGCCTAAGAAGGATTAATAGTGATACCGATAGACTTTATTTTAGTGAACAAGAGATTCAGGTGATTTAAATGTGATTCAATGTCGGGCGAATGTACAATTAAATCGTCATAATAAATAGAAAGAAATTTATGACGAAATTCTGCGAGACTGGAATTTAAAAAACGAGCTAATGATTGACTAGCCACCTTTAGCCCGAAAGGCATGGTATTGTACTCAAACAGACCATATTGTGTGACGATCGCGGTGACATGTTTCGAGTCATCTGATAATTTTATCTGATGAAAACTGGATTTCATGTCGAGGAGTGTAAACACTTTCGAATTACCTAAGCTAGCGAAAATATGAGCCATACTGGCTGAACTCATCGGATCAAACTCTATATGTTTGTTAACAAACCTATAGTCAGCGACTAACCGATAAGAGTCGTCTTTCTTTTTAACAAAGAAGACGGGTGAGCTATAATTAGAGTTCGAAGGAGAAAGTACCCCTTGTGTAACAAGCTCTTGAACATGCTCGTCCAAAAGTTTGGCTTTATCGGGTGCCAGATAGTAAGGAGCTTTACAAACCGGAATGTTATCGATTAACTTAATTTTATATTCAAAACCCTTGGCAAGACCAGGAATGTCAGAAAAAATCGATTTAAATTTTTGAAGAAGTGTTTGCAACACTTTGGTTTGTTTGCTATTAAGATTTACTTTCGCTTCGACAATGGTATTAATAATTCGATTATTGTTACAAAAACCCGAAAACGGTATTTCAACATTAGGATGAAAATAAAATTTGATCGTCGACTTAAAGAAGTCCAAAATGATGTTGCAATTTTTAAGTGTGGCAACACCTAAAATTACCTCAAACGGTAATGAATCTACTATAAAAAAAGTTTGAGTCCATGAAAAATTAGCCAATTTAAAATGAAGTTTCGCAGTTAAATTACATTTTAAAAAATTATTTCCCGGCAAAGAAATAGTTTTATCAACTGATTCGGTGACGATGTTTCTATTGTTAGCTTTTAACTTGTTAAAAGTCGCAGTTTTAATAGCATTAACAGTAGCACCGGAATCAAAAAGTGTTAATAAAGGATAACCTTGAATGAAAATGGTTTGTAGAGGTAAAATAGTATAATTTAAAATAACATCATTAATAAGAAACTTGGGGTCTATTGCGAGTTTTTTGGAACCGTAGTACTAACATTTATATTATGCTTCTTTCTTTTAAAACAAAATTTAAAATTGTGATTAGTACCTTTACAGAAAGTACAAAAAAGTTAAGTGTCATTATGCGTATTTTGAATTGAAGTAACGTTTACACTGACGGGTGTTGTAGATATTCGAGCTTGAATTTCCTCAATTTTAGTGATTAGTTGATACAAATCTTTATAAGTATCGGGAATTTGATATAAACCAAGAATAGTTAGGACAGAATTATTGGCATGAGCAAAAATAATTTGTATGATTTCGGATTCAGATGAATCATTAAGTAGGATGTTCGCGAATTTTATTATTGAAGGAACAAATGTCGAAAATTTTTCAGTGTCAAGTTGATTTCGCCGGACCAATCTATCAATTAATATCTGTTTAGTCAAAGGTGGAATATAAACTTGTAATATATTATGTTTAATATTTTGCCAAGACAAAGAGTCAGCCAAACAAGTAGACCAAAATGTTTGTGCGTTCGAAGCACACCTATTGATTAAAGATTTCAAAAGAACGTCTATAGGTAAAAAATTAATATCAATTAAATGTTGAGTATCGACAATAAACTGTATAATATTTTCTGGAACCGAAATGTCCAGAATAGTGATTTTATTTATAAAGGAATCTATACTCGGTTTTGCAAAAAAACTAAAATTTGAAGTTAATTGATTTGAACTAGTGTTATTATTTGATAGAGTAGTTGTTATTGTTGCCAAGGCATCGGTAATGCTACTAATCTGCTTGCTTTGCTGTTGTATTTGTTGCTGTACATCCGAAACGTGCAGCACTGACGCATGGAACTGTTGAGCTGTAGTCTGCATCTGCGTAGTTATAGCCGCTAAGTTAACCGCTGATACTTGATGAGGCGTGATGAATAAGTCTTCTGGTGAAGCTGGAGGATCGTCATCTCCTGGGGTACCTGGTGTATTACGAGTTGTTCTCGGCATAATGAAAATTTAAACCACAAACAAAATAGAAGAAAGAGAAAAAAATTAGCACTAAGTTAAATATAATTATAGAATTAAAGAGAATGTAAAAGATATAAATGTATAAATATAAAGAAAAAATTATAATCATTTCAACCTTCAAAAAGAATTTCAGAATCACAAGTCGAGCTTTGTGAAAACTATCGAAAACAAAAGACACATATGGATATTTGCTCTGCTTCCATATGTGTATTTAAAAAAAAAAAAATGTTTAGTTTAAAAAAAAAAGGGTGTTTAGTTTTTAAAAAAAAAAACTAAACACTTTATAGAAAATAATGAGTGTGTGTGTATGTAAAAATATACCACACTTTATAGAAAATAATTGAATTTACAATTATTTTCATAAATATTGGAATTTTGTTAATTTAGTAATTTTAATTAAAAAGTATTATGATGTATTTTAAAAAAAATAATGAAAACTAAATATACGGTACTTTAGAAAAAAAAATCCAAAGCAGAGTATTATATGTGGAATTATGAAAATTGGAAAACGATCGGTGCTAACGCGATACACGTAAATATAAAAAAAATAACACGTTGAACCGAAAGTCTTTCAATAAAAGCTGGGCCCATTAAAAAAGATAATATTGAGGTAGTAAGATCTTTACTATCCAGTAAGTGTGTAAGTTATCGACTAGTGATTCGAATCTGAAATACTGAAAATAAAAAAAAGTACAAAAAAAGAACAAAACAAAATATATGTTAAAATAAAATATATTTGAAATAAATAATTTTTCATTTAATATGTTGATAGTATAACTATCCTTAAAATACTAAGTTTGGTTGTACAAGTTATAAAAAAAAATTACATGAATATGTACTAGATTGAACTGTAGTAAAAAGAAATATCGTATATAAAAAAAAAACGACACTACAGTAAAAAAAAAATGTTCAAATATGTCTGATTTGCAAAAATATAAATATACACTACAAATTTAATTCAGATACATAGTTGTATATAAAGGGGACTTTACGCTTCTGTAAAGAAAAACGACAAGGCCAAAAATACCAAGCGTATACAAAACAATATAGTTATAAATTGAAAAAGTCATTGCATATTCACATAAAATACATAAATTGTACAGCCAAAATGTGTATAGTATGTGTATTGAAATGTGACAAGTTTGAAAAACCACAAGTTTCGGAATGGTGAATTAAATAAATTATACAAAAAAAATATACTTAGATACAATCAGATAGAAACCATTAATTCGCCTATTCGATACTTCAGCACAATCCATAATAAATATTCAATTTGTAAATTGAAGAAATAAAAATTCAAAATACCATCTGATTAATTCATGTGAGACAACTACTTTTAGTAACTGTACTGAGCCAACTAATTTTAGTAACTGTCTTGAGACAAGTACTTTTTGTAACTGATTTGAAATATGTGCGGAAATATCGAAGTAAGCTTGGATATACGCAAGTCATATCCGATCTAAGTAAATGTTTGTTGAAATTATGTAAATTCTCAACTCGCATAAACCAATAATTATATAAATTATTATTTTTTGAATAATAAAAATATGAAAACAAAATAATAATAAATTTTAAACAGTGGAGTACTAAAAAAAATTATTCTCCAATATATATATATATATGTATATATATATATATATATATATATATATATATATATATATATATATATATATATATATATCAGAATAAAAGTAGTTTTGTTCGGAGGGGCATATTATTTTATACCTCTCTCTCCATTTTTTCATTTTTTCAAAGAATCGGAGAGCTAATAAAAATTTTTTTGTTTTGTGTTTTATTTTTATATATGTTATAATTAATTGTCAAATTTCACCCCAAATCCTAGAACAATTATTTTTATACCCAGTATATTTGTAAATATACAAGGTATATTAAGTTTAGTCCCGACTTTGTAACGCTTGAAAATATTAATCCTTGACAAAAATGCTTCAAAAAGGTATTCATAAAATGGCCTAATTCGGCCATTTTCACATGTCCGTCCGTCCGTCCGTCCGTCTGTGAAGCCGATAACTCAAGAACGAAAAGAGATAACGAGCTGAAAATTTTTGTGTGTGTTCTAGAGCAAAAAAGTAAGGTCAAGTTCGTTAATGGGCAATATCGGAACATGTTTCCCCCCGCTAAGAGGGGGGGAAATATCCGTCTTTGAAACCGTAAGAGTTAGAAAAAAAATTTTGAGACAAAAAATCTTCTTCTTTTTAAAATAATCATCTTTTGTTTGAAAAATTTTTCCATAAACTCAATAGTTTTCTCATAATTTGTGCAGAAAGAGCAAATAAAAGGGGGGAATTACACATCTTTGAAACCGTAAGAGTCAGAAAAAAAATTTGTTTACAAAAAATCTTCTTCTCTTTATAATAAACAACTTTTGTTTGAAACACTATTTCATAAACTCAATAGTTTTCTCAAAATCTGGCCTCAAAGTTGAAAAAAATGATAAATACAATTGATAAGCGAATGAAGGCATGGTCTCCATGTACAAACGGGCACATGACAAACATAACATACATCAAATAGTATTGTTTTTATGTTTATTTCAGTTTTTTTAACCATAAGGTCAAGGATTAAGTGATTTTCCTTTTCAAAGAAGTAGTTGGTCTCGCACAGATGTCAAAATTTGGCAAAAATTTTATTCAAAGGTCCATCGATCCTATCAAAAATCATCAAAAAAATTTATATAGATATATATATATATATATATATATATATATATATATATATATATAAATATATATATATATATATATTTATATATATATATATATATATATTTATATATATATATATACATATATTTATATATATATATATACATATATATATATATATATATATATATATATATATATATACATTTATTTATATATATATATGTACATATATATATATTTATATATATATATATATATATATATATATATATGTATATATATATATATATATATATATATATATATATATATATATATATATATATATATATTAGCGTTGAGTTGCCTACGCTTCGCGTTAACTAGTGCTTCGTGTTGATTGACGCTACGCGTGAAATCACGCTTTGCGTTGAATCACTGACGCTTCGCGTTCATTAACTAACGCTTCGTGTTGACCTAACGCTCCCTATTGACCAACGCTTCGCGTTGGGTGACTAACGGTTCGCTTTATCTTGCGTGATGCGACGGTTAACGCTTTGCGTTTACCAAGGCAAGGGGTTGATTTACTAACGCTTTGCGTTGGCTGACTTATAGTTCGCTTTAGCTTACGTTTCGAGTAGGTTCACGCTTTTCGTTGGTTACCGATTCGAGTTAAATCACGCTTCGCGATATCACTGGCGCTTCGCTTTGCATAACTAACGCTTTTCATTAACCAACGCTTCGCGTTGGCTGACTTACGGTTCGTTTTAGCTTTCGTTTCGCGTTGTTAAACGCTTTGTCTTTAACAAGCTCCGGGTTCCCGTTGATTAACGCATTGCGTTGTTTAACGATTGGCGTGAAATGACGCTAATCACCGACAATTTGCTTTGATTAACTAACGCTTCGCGCTAACGCTTTGCGTTTACCAACGCTTTGCGTTGATTAGCTAGTGCTTTGCGTTGACATAAGGCTTCCTATTCACTAGCGCTTCTCATTGACCAACGCTTCGCGTTGGCTGACTTACGCCTCGCTTAATCTTACGGGTCACATTGGTAAACGCCTTGCGTTAACCTTGCGCTATGCTAACGCTTCGCGTTGGCTATTTACTAACGCTTCGCGTTGGCTAACTTTTGGCTAGCTTATGATTACGTTTTGCGTTGGTTCAAGCTTGTCGTTGATTAACGATTCCGAACACTGACGCTCAGCTTTGGATAACTAACGCTTCTCATTGGCCAACGCTTCGCGTTGGCTGACTTACGGTTCACTTTAGCTTACGTTTCGAGTTAACCTAACACTTCCTATAGACTAACGCTTTTCATTGACCAATGCTTCGCGTTGGCTGACTTACGGTTCGCTTTAGCTTTCGTTTCGCGTCGGTAAAAGCTTTGCGTTGATTAACATAGCCGCTTCGCGAATCACCGGCGCTTCGCTTTGACAACTAACGCTTCTCATTAACCAACGCTTCACGTTTGCTGACTTACAGTTCACTTTAGCTTACGTTTCATGTTGGTTAGCTCTTTGCGTATAACAACGCTTCGCGTTGACCTTACACTTCCTATTGACTAACGCTTCTAATTGACCAACGGTTCGCGTTGGCTAACTTAAGGCACGCTTAGGGTTACGCTTTGCGATGGTTAACGCTTTGCGTTGTTTAATGATTCGCGTGAAATCACGCGTCGCGAATCATGGACTCTTCGGATTTGAATAACTAACGCTTCTCATTAACCAACGCTTCGCGTTGGCCGACTAACGGTTAATTTTAGCTTACGTTTCGCGTCGGCTAACTCTTCACGTTGTATAACTCACGCGTGCGTTCGCTTCGCGTTAACTATCGTTACGATTTGACTAATTTTTCACGATTACTTTAATCATTAACGATTCGCGTGAAATCACGCTTCGCGTTGAATCAGCGACGATTCGTTGTCGCGTAGTTCACGGCTTTGTGTTGACCTAACGCTTCCTATTGACAAGCGCTTCTCATTGACCAACACTTCGCGTTGGCTGACTTACGGCTCGCTTAATCTTACGGTTCGCGTTGGTTAACGCTTTGCGTTGATTAACGATTCGCGTTAAATCACGCTTCGCGGATCACCGATGCTTCGCTTTGAATAACTAACGCTTTTCATTGACCAACGCTTCGCGTTTTCTGACAAACGGCTAGCTTAAGCTTACGGTTCGCGTTGGTAAACGCTTTGCGTTGTTTAACGATTTGAATGAATTCACGCTTCGCGAATCACCAACGCTTCGCTTTGAATAACTTACGCTTCTCATTAAGCAACGCTTCGCGTTGGCTGACTTACGGTTCGCTTTAGCTTTCGTTTCGCGTCGGTAAACGCTTTGCGTTGACCTAACGCTTCCCATTGCGCCAACGCGTCGCGTTGGCTGGTTTACGGGTCGCTTAATTTTACGGTTCGCCTTGGTTAACGCTTTGCGTTGTTTAATGATTCGCGTGAAATCACGCACCGCAAATCATGGACGCTTCGCTTTGAATAACTAATGCTTCTCATTAACCAACGCTTCGCGTTGGCAGATTTACAGTTTGTTTTAGCTTACGTTTGTCGTTTGTAAACGCTTTGCGTTGATTAACTAACACTTTGCGTTGACCTAACGCTTCCTATTGACTAGCGCTTCTCATTGACCAACGCTTCGCGTTGGCTGATTTACGGCTCGCTTAATCTTACGGGTCACTTTGGTAATCGCCTTGCGTTAACCAACGCTATGCTAACGCTTCGCGTTGGCAAACTTTTGGCTAGCTAAAGATTACGTTTTGAGTTGGTTCAAGCTTTTCGTTGATTAACGATTCCGAACACTGACGCTTCGCTTTGGATAACTAACGCTTTTCATTGACCAACGCTTCGCGTTGGCTGACTTACGTTTCGCTTTAGCTTTCATTTCGCGTCGGTAAACGCTTTGCGTTTACCAACGCTTCGCTGGTTACCGATTCGAGTTAAATCACGCTTCGCGATATCACTGGCGCTTCGCTTTGCAAAACTAACGGTTTTCATTTGCCAACGTTTCGCATTGGCTGATTTACGGTTCGCTTTAGCTTTCGTTTCGCTGACTATCTGTTTGCTATTGCTTACGTTTCGCGTTGTCAAAACTTCCTATTGATTAACGCTTCTCATTGACCAACGCTTCGCGTTGGCTGACATACGACTCGCTTAAGCTTACAGTTCGCGTTGGTTTACACTTTACGTTGTGTAAAAATTCGCGTGAAATCACGCTTCGCGAATCACCAACGCTTCGGTTTGAATAACTAACGCTTCTCATTAACCAACGCTTCGCGTTGGCTGACTTACGGTTCGCTTTAGCTTTCGTTTCGCGTTGTTAAACGCTTTGTCTTTAACAAGCTCCGGGTTCCCGTTGATTAACGCATTGCGTTGTTTAACGATTGGCGTGAAATGACGTTAATCACCGACAATTTGCTTTGATTAACTAACGCTTCGCATTAACCAACGCTTCGCGTTGGCTGACTTACGGTTTGTTTTAGCTTACATCTCGTGTTTGTAAACGCTTTGCATTTACCAACGCTTTGCGTTGATTAGCTAGTGCTTTGCGTTGACATAACGCTTCCTATTCACTAGCGCTTCTCATTGACCAACGCTTCGCGTTGGCTGACTTACGCCTCACTTAATCTTACGGGTCACATTGGTAAACGCCTTGCGTTAACCAACGCTATGCTAACGCTTCGCGTTGGCTATTTACTAACGCTTCGCGTTGGCTAACTTTTGGCTAGCTTATGATTACGTTTTGCGTTGGTTCAAGCTTGTCGTTGATTAACGATTCCGAACACTGACGCTCAGCTTTGGATAACTAACGCTTCTCATTGGCCAACGCTTCGCGTTGGCTGACTTACGGTTCACTTTAGCTTACGTTTCGAGTTAACCTAACACTTCCTATAGACTAACGCTTTTCATTGACCAATGCTTCGCGTTGGCTGACTTACGGTTCGCTTTAGCTTTCGTTTCGCGTCGGTAAAAGCTTTGCGTTGATTAACATAGCCGCTTTGCGAATCACCGGCGCTTCGCTTTGACAACTAACGCTTCTCATTAACCAACGCTTCACGTTGGCTGACTTACAGTTCACTTTAACTTACGTTTCATGTTGGTTAGCTCTTTGCGTTTAACAACGCTTCGCGTTGACCTTACACTTCCTATTGACTAACGCTTCTAATTGACCAACGGTTCGCGTTGGCTAACTTAAGGCACGATTAGGGTTACGCTTTGCGATGGTTAACGCTTTGCGATGGTTAACGCTTTGCGTTGTTTAATGATTCGCGTGAAATCACGCATCGCGAATCATGGACTCTTCGGATTTGAATAACTAACGCTTCTCACTAACCAACGCTTCGCGTTGGCCGACTAACGGTTTATTTTAGCATACGTTTCGCGTCGGCCAACTCTTCACGTTGTATAACTCACGCGTGCGTTCGCTTCGCGTTAACTATCGTTACGATTTGACTAATTTTTCACGATTACTTTAATCGTTAACGATTCGCGTGAAATCACGCTTCGCGTTGAATCAGCGACGATTCGTTGTCATGTACTTCACGGCTTTATGTTGACCTAACGCTTCCTATTGACAAGCACTTCTCATTGACCAACACTTCGCGTTGGCTGACTTACGGTTCGCTTAATCTTACGGTTCGCGTTGGTTAACGCTTTGCGTTGATTAACGATTCGCGTGAAATCACGATTCGCGGATCACCGATGCTTCGCTTTGAATAACTAACGCTTTTCATTGACCAACGCTTCGCGTTATCTGACAAACGCCTAGCTTAAGCTTACGGTTCGCGTTGGTAAACGCTTTGCGTTGTTTAACGATTTGAATGAATTCACGCTTCGCGAATCACCAACGCTTCGCTTTGAATAACTTACGCTTCTCATTAAGCAACGCTTCGCGTTGGCTGACTTACGGTTCGCTTTAGCTTTCGTTTCGCGTCGGTAAACGCTTTGCGTTTACCAACGCTTCGCGTTGACCTAACGCTTCATATTGACTAAAGCTTCCCATTGCGCCAACGCGTCGCGATGGCTGGTTTACGGGTCGCTTAATCTTACGGTTCGCCTTGGTTAACGCTTTGCGTTGTTTAATGATTCGCGTGAAATCACGCACCGCAAATCACGGACGCTTCGCTTTGAATAACTAATGCTTCTCATTAACAAACGCTTCGCGTTGGCAGATTTACAGTTTGTTTTAGCTTACGTTTGTCGTTTGTAAACGCTTTGCGTTGATTAACTAACACTTTGCGTTGACCTAACGCTTCCTATTGACTAGCGCTTCTCATTGACCAACGCTTCGCGTTGGCTGATTTACGGCTCGCTTAATCTTACGGGTCACTTTGGTAAACGCCTTGCGTTAACCAACGCTATGCTAACGCTTCGCGTTGGCTAACTTTTGGCTAGCTTAAGATTACGTTTTGCGTTGGTTCAAGCTTTTCGTTGATTAACGATTCCGAACACTGACGCTTCGCTTTGGATAACTAACGCTTCTCATTGGCCAACGCTTCGCGTTGGATGATTTACGGTTCACTTTAGCTTACGTTTCGAGTTAAACTAACACTTCCTATAGACTAACGCTTTTCATTGACCAACGCTTCGCGTTGGCTGACTTACGTTTCGCTTTAGCTTTCATTTCGCGTCGGTAAACGCTTTGCGTTTACCAACGCTTCGCGTTGACCAAACGCTTCCTATTGACAAACGCTTCCCATTGCGCCAACGCGTCGCGTTGGCTGATTTTCGGGTCGCTTAAGCTTACGGTTCGCCTTGGTTAACGCTTTGCGTTGTTTAATGATTCGCGTGAAATCACGCTTCGCAAATCACGGACGCTTCGCTTCGAATAACTAATGCTTCGCGTTGGCAGATTTACAGTTTGTTTTAGCCTACGTTTGGCGTTTGTAAACGCTTTGCGTTGATTAACTAACACTTTGCGTTGACCTAACGCTTCCTATTGACTAGCGCTTCTCATTGATAAACGCTTCGCGTTGGCTGATTTACGGCTCGCTGACGGTCTGCGTTGGTTAACGCTCTGCGTTGATTAACGTTCGCGTGACGTCAAGCTTCGCGAATCACCGATGCTTCGCTTTGAATAACTAACGCTTCTCATTAACCAACGCTTCGCGTTGACTGACTTACGGATCGCTTTAGCTTACGTTTCGCGGTTAGCGCTTTGCGTTTACCAACGCTTTACGTTTACCAACGCTTTCCGTTGATTTACTAAAGCTTCGCGTTGACTAACTTTTCGCGTCGCCTAACGGCTCGTTTTAAACAACGCTTTGCGTTAACAGCCGCTTTGCGTTGATTTACTCAATTATATAACTCAATATTTAAATATATAAAAATCGCAAGAACATTAATATAAATTTTTTTAAATGCAAGAACATTTTTACAGTCTCAAGAAAAATTATTAACACAAAACAAACATTTACAAATAATTCATATTTTATAAACATTGAATAGGCAGAAATATTCACAATTCAAACATTGATATACAACTCAGTATATGCTGGGTATTCAAACAATTAACTCAGTTAGTTGTTACATTACTTGTTATTTTATAAATACGTATTTTCACTAAAAATTAGTCATCATAAGTATGAAGTAGCTAATTGTATCTCCTGGATATGCAGTCAAAGGTATGTTACTTGTTGCTAATTTGATCTGTTTCTCACAATAATTTAAAAAATGTTTGGTCTTACATATAATCGGTCTGAGGTATTAACTGACGGATATTATATATATATTGGAATTTTGTAAAAATTCATATCGCTAAAATTTGTATATATTTGTATATTTTTATTTAATTCGGAAAATGGATGCAGGAAATTTTGGAAGGAGAATGTGTCCTGAAGTTCGAGGTATTGGTGGATTCGGTCATGGACGTTGTAATACATTAGGAAAAGTTAATATCGAAGTAGAAGTCGATGAACTAAAAGCGATGGTTGATTTTTGGGTGGTTTCAAATACTCAGGGCGTACCGGTTATTATTGGAAGAACATTGTTAGATCGAGATGACGTGATCGTATTGAAGAAAAACACGACTCTTCAAAATTTGAAAAATAAAATTGACACAAAGAACATTGGAAATTTAGAATGGTTACAGAATGACAATGTCAAGGAATCACAATCAAATGAAGTTGAACAAAATTGTGATGTGATAAAATTTGGTAAAAAGGGAAATACCAGTGGATATTTGGAAATAAGGAAAATGGAGAATTTACCAAGTCAAATATCAGAAGGTGAAATTGATGTGAAAACGAATATGACGAAGCAACAACGGGCAAATTTAGTTAAATTGAAGAAAACAGGACGTGTTTCGATAGGAATTCAGCGAATGTGAGACTGTCAAGGATTATGAGTTGAAAATTGAATTCAGAACCAGTTTGTTATATACCATATCGATTAGCATACGAACAAAGAGAAAGTGTAAATATGAAAATACAAGAAATGCTGGAAGTAAAGAAAATGAAACGAATTGGTGTTCGATTAGCGGAAAAAGCTTATTTTACAGTTTTGGATTGTGAAAATGGATATTTGCATATTCAGGTCGCTGTGGCGTCACAACCTCTTACAGGTTTTCTTAGGCCAGATGGACATTATTAATTTATGAAAATGTCTTTTGGTGTAATGAATGGACCAATTATTTTCCAGAGAATGATGACAGAAATCACTCAGGAAACGGAAGGAGAAATTTCTGTGTATTTGGTTGATATATTGATACCAAGTCGTATGATAGAAGAAGGAATGGATAAGCTGAGCAAGTTTTTCAACATTCTGAAAAGACATGGGTTAACGTTTAAATAAGATAAATGTACATTTCTATAGGAAAGGGTGGAATATTTGGGTTTCGAGATAAATCGTGATAGATATCAGCCGTCAAGAAGAAAAATGGAATCAATTCGGAATTTTAAGATTCCAAGGAATGTACAAGAAGTGAGAAGATTATTGGGACTTACGGGATTTTTCAGAAAATTCAATGAGAAATATTCAATTATAGCTAAACCATTAACGGATTTATTGCTTAAAAATAAAAAATGGATGTGGGAAAAAGAACAAATCAAAGCTTTTGAATTATGAAAAAGAAAATTAGTTAATAAAATTGCAAGATTGGACTGTCAGGAATGTTAATACAACACGACAAACTTGTAGCATATTTTAGTATAAAGACAACGAAGCAAGAACAGATATAGCATAGCTACGAACTTGAGACATTAGCTGTGGTGGTAACCATAACAAGATTTGCGGTGTATTTATTAAATCGAAAATTTAAAGTGGTAACAGACTGTAATTCACTAATAACGGCTTCACAAAAAAAGGCCTAATACCACGTATTCGAAGAAGGTTTTTAAATTTTCAGGAGTACCAATTTGAGATTTCAGTGGAAGAATCTTGTGAAATGCAAATAGTTTTAAAAGTGTTTGAAACTCATATTTCAAACGAAGATTGGTTGCTGACAAGCTAGACCCTTAATTAAAGAAAATTTACGAGGTACTACTGATTATGGTATGAAACGGTAAACTATTTACACACGGTAAACTATTTACCAAGAAAATTAATGAGGGGTTAATTGATTAAATGTAAGAAAAAATTTGGATTACATTTTATGCGCAAACTTTCCCTTAGTATGTTTTTTAAAATTTTATAACTTGGCAAGTTATTCTTTTTTTTGTTTGAAATATTAAATATTTGAAACTTGCCACGTTACAAAATTTTAAAAACATACTAGGGAAAATTTGAGAAATAAATTTAATCAATTTATCTCTTATCGATTTTCTAGGTAAATAGTTTACCGTGCTATTTACTTTCTATATTGCTCGGCTCTTTAATGGGATATCATCACTTTTTAAGGAGCAACTATTATATGAAGAATCTCCCCGATAACTCGGCCTTTTTTACATTTATGTTTTTGATCGGTAATTAATAAAGAATAAATAATATTAATAAAACAAGTGTATTTTATTCGCAATAACCTTACAATTTACTAACTTACACCGCCATTTGTTAGAAACCTTTGGAACTTCCAAATAATCATAACGTTACAATAAACATTAAATTTGTAATAAAAAAATATTTAGTTCATAATTCGAAATAAAAACCATACTATACCTCAAGTTTGAAGTATTTATCATTGAGAGGATTTTATTTATTAAATTTTCTTTTCAAAATTTGCTTATAACAGTCAGGATATACCTTCCTGTGTCCTTGTACGCAAAGTACAAAAATTTGCTTTTGTTCCTCTGCAGCAGTGATTAAGCCATGAAAGTCTTCCATTAGGTTCACCGCTCTTTCGGCTGCATCATTAATAACTCTTAGTTGACAGCTCCATTGTTTTAGCGTTTGAAATGAAGCATTATTGGACCATGAATTAGGACCCTCTTTGAGAAAATTTTCATCACTTTTGAGTCGATTGAAGAAGAACTTGCTTTTGATTGAAACAAAGCCATCGATGTGTTTCTCTGAAATTAAAAAGAACAGTTATCATATATAAAAGTAATAAAATAAAACAATGGTAAACTAAATTTTCAATTGTCCAATTAATCGAAAAGTGATTCATAAAGTTCTTCTTTTGATGTAGCGTTTACTATTGGCCGATGGCTTTTCTTTGGCTAAGTTGGTAACCATTTTTACTTTTGTTTCTTAGTCTACATCATCGTCAAATAGACGCACTTTATCTTCAAGATTCCAATCGATAATAACGTTCCAAACTGTCTGTGCCTACACAACTAGAAGAGTTATCCAATTTTGGCATGGCGATAAGTTGTTTTTTATTACCATACGAAATAACTATGAGTAGACGTTCTTCTGTACATTTGCGTGTATCTAAAGATGGCCAAAGTTTTTCATCCCAATGGACAGTTACAGTGTCCGGTACATCGTTTTGGAAAACGACTTTTATAGCTTCTGCGTGCTCTTTTTGCTTTTCGTTAGGAATTCTTTGAATGGAGGACTTGCTTATGGGATATTTGGCAGTGCTATGTCCAAGTGCCTCAATAGTCACTTCAATAATAAACACAGAATTTCGCATACTCAACTGACACCTATCTAATGCTGCCACTAATTTTGGGGTAATGCAATTTTTCCTCATAGAAGCTTTAATAGTATCGAACTGTGTACTCTCAGTTGGGAGGGACAAATTTTCTTGTAAATCCATTATTTCAAAATCAGAAGACGAATTTTCTTGTAGGGGTTCATAAGATGATGTGGAAGAAGTTAAGGATGAAAAATATTTAGCATCCCACTTTTGTTCCTCAATGTTTCTATGTCGCGTTTTTTTTCCTTTTGCGGTCAGTTTTTTGTCTACTCCAGCTAAGTGGCCAGGTCGAACTGTCTCTCTCTGGCGCTTGTCAAACTTTGCAACAAATTTTTGTCGATGCCACTCAAACACGTACGTCTTATGGTTATCTTAATTTTATTTTTCAAATTTTTCCAAACTTGGTATAATGTAACTTTCTTAGTTAGGTAAAGATTTAGTCGGTATGTGTGCCTTTTCCCAATAAATAATACACTCAAAAATAGAAATATTTGCGCTTTCATTGACAAATAAATTCACTTCAAAAATATTAAATAACAGATCCGCCAATACTAATCCATAAGAGGGATGTTTTGAACAGGTAGTTTGATGTTTTACTACCCTATGAAAGATATTCTCGTTTTAGAACTGCGTAACTCCCCTGGCATGCTCACTGAACGAAAGCAAAGCGTTTACTAATCAAACAAACAAGCAACAACAAGCACATCAATACGTTAGCGTGGGTTTTTAAAAATGAGCGTGGGTTTTTAAAAATGAAAAAAAAAATTTGGTTGAAATTTATTTCGTAAGTTTTCTTTAGTATGCTTTAAAAATTTTATAATTTAAAATTTTTTAACGCGTATCACTACTTTTTGAAAGGTATATATATATATATATATATATATATATATATATATACATATATATATATATATATAAAGTGGCGTCATTCTAAATCCAATATGGCTAAATGCAATGAAAGGGCTTGATGAGTGATATATGTATATATATGTATATAACGTCACTTTATATACTGTGTTTCGTTCATCAAACCCTTTTATTTGATACCCATATCATAAGGGTCAATCTGAACGTGGAAATTAAAAATAGCTATTTGCGGCGGCCGTCATATTGGATTTAGAATGACGTCATCAAGTCCTTTGATTTGATACCCATATTATAGGGGTGAATTTGGAAATTTTAAATCGTCATTTGCGGCGGCCGCCATATTCGATTTAAGATGACATCCTACACTAATGTAGATACCTAAATAATTTTGAGTCGGCGCCAAAAAATTGCCATCGAAATGGAAGAAGGGTGGATCTGGTTTTCGGTTAAATTAATGCATATATATAAAAATTAAATCTGTAACACTTGTATGTCTATTGTACAGAATTTCGTACAACAATCATAAAATATTAAGATTATTCAATAAATTTCTAATTCCTATATTAATTTTATCAAAATAAAAAAGCAAAAGTTTTCCCATTTCCCGATATAAATTTCGTGATTTCATAATTTCCCCGGTGCCTTGGGTACTAGACCAAACTATATGCCAAATATCATCTTTGTTCTAATATTAAGAGAGATATTTTATATTTTGTGTTATGTGATTATGTCGTCCTTATGAAAGTATTTAATGTAACATATGATTTGCGGGAAATGAACGCTTTTTTTGGCAGGATAGGTTCATAAAATTTGTGATGGAAAACTTGATGAGGTGGGTGTATCTGGTGTTGGTGATTGAACCATTCGTTGTGATTGAACCAGAGGTTCCGTTGAACTTTCAGTCTCGATATGTGTTGGCTTGAGCCTCTCGGTTGAAACATTACAAGTGTTACCCTTTATTTCAATACGAAAATCTCAATCAGTTAAACATTCTAGAACTTTGTATGGACCTTCGTAAGGTTTTTCTAAGGATCTTGTGTCTTCGCATTTAAGAAAAACGTGTTCTGAGTCCAAATAATGCTGTTGGGAGTAGATCTGCCCAATCTTGTCTTTTACCGATGCACATGAGTGAAGCTTTGAGTGATCTGTGCCATCTTTCAATCATCCCGTTTGAAGTAGGATGATAAGATGTTGTACGGTATCTATGAATTCCTAAAAGTTTGAATAATGCGTTGAGTATTGCGGATTAAAATTATGAGCCTTGGTCCGTTGTGATTAATTTGGGTGTTCCAAATCTGCAAATCCAACCAGAATAGAACTTTTCTGCTATTACATTTGCTGTGCTATCCTTCATTGGAAATGCTTCAGGCACTCTTGAAAAACGATCTATGACGGTTAGGAGATATTGGTATCCATTGCTGGTAGGAAGTGGTCCAACTACATCAATGTGGACGTGGTCGAATCTTGCTTCTGGTGCCTGAAAATGCTTTGGTGTATTTTTGACATACCCTGTTATTTTTGAAGTTTGGCAATTTTCAAATGTTTGTGCCCATTTAATGACTTCTTTGTTCATGCTTGGCCAAAAATATCTTTGTTTGAGCGTGGCCAAAGTTGCTTTGCCTCCGGGGTGAGAAAGGTTATGTATTTGGTCGAAAACTTTTTGTCTCATAGATTTTGGTATACATGGTCTTATGTTCTGAGTTGAAGTCTCAAATGTAATCGAATATTGTGTTGGTCCCATTTTCATTGTTTGAAAAGTACATTTGGTAGTTTTGGATAATAGAAATTTTTTCAGTTCTTCATCGATGTCTTGAAGTTCGGAAAGCTTTTTGTAATCGAATACTAATGGTAGTTCGATCGTTTCTATATGATAATAAATATATGATATCTGTTGTAAATTGTGAAATGTAGTTTAAACATCTGAATTGGCGTGGTGAGGCGTTGTCTGATTTTTTGGTGAAAGCGTATTGTAATGGTTTGTGGTCAGTTCTAACGTGAAATTTTGATCCTTCTAATAGTTGTCTGAAATGTTAAATTGCTTGATAAATTGCTAAGAGCTCTCTGTCATACGTGCTGTACTTTTTTTGAGCGTTGTTGAATTTGTGTGAGAACATGTCTAGTGGTTCCCAAAAACCTTGTGAGTTTAACTGCTTAAAGGATGCTCCTATAGCTAGTTGTGATGCGTCAGTAACTATTCTTAATTCCGCAGTTGGAGATGGATGAGAGAGTAGGATGGCGTTTGCGATTTGGCCCTTACATTGTTTGAAGGCTAACTTCGCGTCTGTTGTCCAATCGATCGGAGTTTTATCTCTTTTTTTGCTTTTACCAGTGTATTTGTAAAGTGGCAAAAGTGTTTCGGCTAAATGCGGTATGCTGCGTCGATAAAAGTTGATCATTCCCATAAACTTTTGCATTTCAAATTTGTTTTTAGGCTTGGGAAAATCTAAAATCTCATTGATTTTTTTTGGAATTGGTTTGATGTAGTTTTTGGTAACAACGAAACTGAGGTACTCTACTTCTGGTTGAGCGATGAAACATTTGTTTTGGTTGATGACTAGGCCTGCTTACTTGAGTCTTGACGAAGATGTTCGTTGTGCTCCTCAGGTGATGAAGATGCGATGATGATGTCATCAATGTACGCATTTGCAAATGGTAGCTTCCTGAGTGTTTCATCTATGTACCTTAAGGACGTCTGGGGTGCACATTTAAGCCCGTAAGGCATGCGCAGGTACTAATAAGTTCCAAAGGGTGTTATGATTGATGTTTTTTCTATGTCCTCAGGTGCCATTGGAATTTGTTGATATGCACGTTCGAGATCTAATTTTGAGAAAATTGTTTTGTTGTGCAGGATATTTGTAAAATCGTGCATGTGTGGAAGTGCGTACTTGTTCACTTTAGTGATGGCGTTTAACTTGACGTAGTCGCCTACCACTGGCCCTTCGATGGTCTGGATAGTGCCTTGTTTGATAAGATAATCGATTTCCTCTTTAGCAGCCTTGTATTTTTCTGCTGTGAGGCGTCGAACTCGTGTTGAGACCGGTGGACCATTTGTTGGTATGAAATGTTGATTCCTGGTATTGATATTTGTTTGGGGTTTGGCGATACCAGTTACCTCAGGAATTGATTTTAAAATGTTATTAAAATTAATTGATTGTTGATTGTTAAGTGATTTAACAATTTCGTAAACGATGGGTTGTGTGTTGATAATCCTTCCAGGAAATGGTTTGAGCGTGTTGCGGTCTATCAGGCAGCGTCCTAGTAAATCAACAATGAATCCTTGTTTGTGTAAGAGATCAGCTCCTATAATTGCAGGAGGGACGTCTGCATTGATGAAATCTCATGTTATTTTCCTGGGTCCTCCGGTGTCCAGAGAAAGTTTTTTTGTACCATACGTGTGTATGGGTGTTTGATTTGCAGCGGCTAAGAGGACTTCAGTCGACGCCATGTTTCTATTATGTCTGTCCCTTGGGATAATAGAAACTTCCGCTCCAGTGTCAACTAGAAAGGTTTGTCCTGTTTTCTTGTCGCGGAAAGTGAGGCGTGGTGTCTTCTTGGTGCCATCGCAGTAAGCCTCCATTACCGACGGCTGCTGCTTCAGTTTAAACCCTCTTTTCGATACGCGCAAGGGGACACACATTTGAGTGCCTTATCTCCATGTTGGTTGTGGTACCAACATATATTTGGGTTTTAATATTAGATTTGAATCTGGATTGTGACCGTTGGTGGGATTTGCTGTGACTACGACTTGTTGAATGTTAGTGGACGCGGTCGCGGCCACGAGTCATGAACTCTTGGGCATGTTTTTTGAGCTCGTTTATCCGGACATCTTGTTGTTTTCGCATTTGTTGTGTTTGCGCATTGATTTCAACAGCTGATATTTGACGAGAATGAGTCATATTATTATATATTGAATCAGCCATTTGTGTTAGTTCCTGAAGGTCGGTTGACCTGGAAGCGGCCAGGATGTTCCCTATATTATCAGGTAAGTATTCAAAAAAAAAATGTTCTAAGATGTTTGCAGGACTAGCTAACATCCTGCTAACATCTACAGATTACCTGCTATTGTTTTTAGTTGTAGCAGCTGTTGTGATGGCTTTTCTGGTGTCAAGGATTGTTGTGATAATAATTGTGTAATTTTGACGTCTTCAGATATTCTGTAGGCTTAATTGTTTTTTGTTTGTTTCGTTTTTACATGTTTTTGCACTGCTCGTTTTAATTTTACGCACAGATGTTTTGTAAAAAGTTTTCGCACTAAATGTTTTGTAAAAAGTTTTCGCACTAAATGTTTTCTGCACTGTTTTTTTTATTATGACGTCACGCACTTTTGTTAGAATACGTCGACACGCACTTTTGTTAGAATACGTTGTTTGTACGCGCGATAACCAATGGCGAATATTTCTTGAACGTCGGTGTCACCAATTGTAGGGTTATTGCGAATAAAATACACTTGTTTTATTAATATTATTTATTCTTTATTAATTATTGACCACTACTTATATTTAATATTACAAACATGGCTGACTGTTCACGTATGTTGTGATCGTTGTGATGTCATTGAATAGACTCTGACTGCATGTGCTAGTCACGGTTGCTTGTGGTATACTATGAGTTCTATGTTGTACTGAATGTGTAGTGAGAGCACTGGATGGTAGCTAGTCGCTGCAAAATGACAGACACAGTATTTTGGGTTATCTAGGTGAGGTAAGCGACCAATAGATGACTCTATGTTTTGAAGAAACATGCTTTATTCATTTTGTAATCTGTATATATATATATATATATATATATATATATATATATATATATATATATATATATATATATATATATATATATATATATATGTATATAAAAGAATCCATATTTCCCATGGTCATTGCATCACGCGTGAACGGCTGAACCGATTTCGCAAAATCTTTTTTTGTTGTGTTTGTCATTGTCAGGAAAAGGTTCTTATGGATGAAAAAATTAAGAAAGTTGCGCGGAACATTAGAAAATTTAAGAAAACTTAGCGACCATTTTTTTTTCGAAGTTGGTTAAAATTTGCGAGATTTGCTCATTTCCATTAGAAAATTTAAGAAAACTTAGCGACCATTTTTTTTTCGAAGTTGGTTAAAATTTGCGAGATTTGCTCATTTCCACGGAAACTCTACTTCAATTAGATAACTTTAAAATCATTTTATTAAAATTTTGTTTCAATTTTGAGATGTCAATTTTGATTGTCGTTTCCATAGTAACTATAAACAATAATCGTTATATATTGTTCTATTTTGGATGTTAATAAATTAATTTTTGCAAATACTAAAATCATATCAAATATTATATTTCAATTTGATCACACTAAAATTATGATTGCTAGAGAGTGATTTATGTATTCTTAAGAAATTCATTAAATTAAAGCAGCTCCTGCGTAACGAATTGTTTTTTTTTCAAACTCGAAAAGCTAGAAGTATACGATATACAAGAGCAAGCCAAACTGACGAGCAACGCGAAATGCGGAATGAAGTTGAACGGAATCGAAATCAACAACATAGAAATGTTGCGATAAACCTATCGAGCTGCATTTAATTATGATGTGGAAATCGATTACAGTTCACTGCAAATCGTTGCTATTGGACCAATAAATGTTGTGTGTCAATAATGAAAGGCATTTAAGTTTAAAATAAAGCCCCTGGATTGTGCTGCGCGAGCGGTCAAGTCAAATTGACGCAATTGGTACTGCCAGAAGAGCCACTACATTCATTGGTTTCGGGAAATGGGCCAGATTCTAAACATTTTTTGACTCATATCGAGCAATAAAATATTTGGTTTCAAATGACGTCATTTGGCGCAACAAACGTTATCCGAGAAAAATTTAAGCCAAGTTTCAAGGTAAATATTGAAAAACAATCAAGGTTTACCACCACATGCCTGATGCAAAATATGTTGGCAGCTTTCAATTGAAATGGTGTATCAATTGAAATGGCTTAAAGTACATTTGTAGGTCGGTAAATTGCCAAAAGCAGAAAGAACTGAGTGTGTTTAAAAAAGTTGATGGGGGAATATGGAAGTGCTAAGAAGTATTTAGAGAACATCATGGGAGAGCCACACGGTGGTACAGACCATTTGCTATATAATATCCTATATTACATCTATTTATTATCTGTTTACCTTTGCAGATTCAGGGTCAAATATATCATCTAACAGGTTCCTTATTGCAGACTAATCCAATGCTAATTAAATGCTCTAATTCAAAATTTATTGGTTTTTGTTGTATTGTATAACCGCATGCTCTGCTAGCTTAACCAGCAGAGCCATATTTTAAAAATCAATTAATTTTATTGTATTTTATATCAAATTAATAAGCAAATTAAAAGCTAATTAAATACTTTAATAAAAAGTTAATTGCACTTTGTTGTAGGTACTGTGTAACCGCATGCCCTGCTAGCTTAACCAGCAGAGCCATATTTAAAAAATCAATTAATTATATTGTATTTAATACCAAATTATTAAGCAAATTTAATGCTAATTATATGCTTTATTAAAAAATTAATTGCTCTTTGTTGTACTGTATAACCGCATGCTATGCTAGCTTGAAGGTTGATCTAGCAGAACAATTCTTTAAATGAAAAAAAAAATTATGCAATGATCGAAATGTGCTCCAGATAATTAAATGCACTAATTAACAATAAATTGTGCTATGTTTTAGAGGGACAAATAAACCCCCTCTCCTACATAAATTGTATTCAATGCATGGGCATTCAATGAGTGGGCATCGGCATTTAATTTTTACTGAGTACTTTTAAAAATTGGTTCCTGGGTACCTCGAATGAGGCCGTTCCAAATATGAGCTCTTAATATGAAAATATAAATCATCTTCATCGCAGTTTTCCATTTTCACTTCAGTCACATTAGCAAAATTTTATGTCTTGTTAAAATAGGTAGGAAAATATAGCTAAAACACATAAGAAATCCCAATACATATTTTTGTAGTGAATCAGCGATCCACAAAATGGGTTTCTTACGCTTTTTTTACTAACCCAACCATTTAATAGATATTAGAGGTGAAACTTTGAGGAATAAAAAAAAATTGGTTTTTGCTTCTATATTTTATAACTCTTGCTTGGTAAGCATTTGAAAGTGAGCAATACATATTTCCTTAGAAAATTAGCTGATTTACAAAAATAGCCTCTTTTTTTCTAGCCTATAAAATGTAAGCCCTTAAAAGATAATAGCAAACAAAGTCCAACTCATACCGATTTTAACCTCTATTTATAACCGTATATATAATTTTTCAGTTTAATTTTGATTCCAATTAGCTTTTATGCGCTTACAATTACCGATTCAATAAAAGAGACCATTTTTCTAAATCCATTTATTTCCTCCATGCAATTAGATTAGTCATTTTCCAAAACTTATTAATCAGAGAGGTATAAAAGTATTATAAACATTGCTTTTTTAATTCTCCATTAAGTTTGACCTCCAATATCATTTGAATGATTGAGTAAATGAAAAATGTGTACGTCACCTATTTTATAATTCCGTATAAAAATATATAGCTTAGCATTAAGCTAGTAGAGCATGCGGTTACACGATATAACAAAGAGCAATTAATTTTTAATTAGGGCATTTAATTAATTTAATAATAATTGGATAATAAATTAAATACAATATAAATAATTGATTTTTAAAAATGGCATACGGTCGCACAGTACAATAAAGAGCATTTAATTTTTAATAAGAGCATATAATTAGCTTAATAATTTGATATTAAATACAATATAATTAATCGATATTTTAAATATTGCTCTGTTAGCTTAACACCGCTAGCAGAGCATGTGGTGACACAAAACAACAAAGAGGATTTAATTTTTAATTAGGGCATTTAATTAGAATTTAATTAGCGTCTAATTATGAGACAATTATAATTGTGTTCTACTCAGGTTGCTCTGCTAGCTTAATGGCCATGTTTATTTTATAAAAAATAAAAATAAAAAGTATTTTGAGTCGGTAACACTAAGGCCGAATACACACGGAGCTACTCAAAAGAAACTCATTTCTGACGCAAATCACTAACCAGTTTGCAATGTGTATCAACCTTTGTATTTGAATGGGACCAGTTTGCAATGAGTATCAACTTTGTAATTGAATGGGACACTACAGACATGGTAACTGGTTAGTAACCAATAGTCCTGTCTGCAGTGACCCATTCAAATACAAAGGTTGATACTCGTTGCAAACTAGTTAGTGATTTGCGTCAGAAATGACTTTCTTTTGAGTCGCTCCGTGTGTATTCAGCCTAAAACTACACATAATTTTTTTAAACAAGGCAAAAAGTCCAAAACGAAATCAGATTCTTATTAGATTATAAATTAAAAATCCTTAGTTAATTTTGCACAAAAAATAATCAATACAAAATTCAGATAGGATCAATGGTTGTCGAGATATACGGCTAAGAATCGATGCATTAAACTGGTAAATAGAGTTTTAAAAGGGATAAAATGCGCTGCCAAGCATCGTATTGAAATGTTGCGCGTCGGTATGAATCTAAATGTATAGAACGATATGTTACATTCCTTTAAAAACTCAGTCGTACAGTTTAATGCATTCTTCGTCTAGCTTTTCTCAGCTGTATATCTCGAGAACTATTATTCCTACGTGAATTTTATATAGGATCGTTTTTGTGCAAAGTTTACTAAGGAGTACATTTAATAATGACATCTATTAACGTAATTTTTTTCTTGTTTCACTTTAATTAAATTGAAATTTAACAGATCGACATATTCCTGAACGTATTGGACGACACGATTTTGTCCCTTTTAAACTCAATTTTAGGCATCTACATTCATTTTGTATGGGACCTTTTTTGTATAGAATTAGCTAGGGAAAATATCTATTCGCATTTTTTGAGAGCTAAAAATACGATTTGACTGTGTCACATATATATATGTATTCTTTCAAAAGTATATTTCTAATATCTAATCTTGAAGCGAAAATTACATCTTCACTTCATTCAAGAATTTAAATAAGAAGATAAATAACAATTAAAGTGTTCATGTGAAGTTAATTTATTAAAATTATTTAAAAAAAACATAATACGTTCCTGAACATTTTAATATTTACCTGCTCACAGACAATATGTTGGTGAAATGAAGTACGCAGACACACCCCTTTACTTTCCCCCTCTTCCTGCATCGGCGCCAAGATTTTACCTCAATGGTCTCCATCAACTAACCCGGTCTTTTTTTTTCTGTTGCAACGCAATCAGATGGATCACAGCTAAATTATTAGTCCATTCTCGGATAAAGTTCAACTAAAATAAAAAAAAACATGTAAGTGAAATTTAAATGACTAGAGTGTCGAAATTAATCGAACCATCGGTTCGTTGGCTAGCAGGATACACAAATCTTTCATGTTTATAGTCATAAGAATACCCTTTTTATTTTATTATTCGTTTCTTTTCACTACAAGGACTTGCTATGTTCGGTAATCAACCATACTTGGGGTACGCGTCCAGTTCTGTCCCGGGAACAGTATAATTGTTCGCGATGTATCCCTAAAAGAATGTTCGGTTGAAATTTGGAGTATTCCATGAACCTTCTCTGTTTTATTTTCCTCATTCCAAGTCATTTTTATATTGTATATTGGATTTCTCCGGTTATTGGCAATCTAGAACAGGAGTAAAATGATTTGAAAGGGGTATACTTGTTATGTATATAAATATGACAGCTAATTATTTTATGTTCTATCGTAATGTTGTAGCCATCATAAATAAATGTAACGTGATGTTAAGGGTCGCAATAATGTTCTATTTTTGGATCATGTATTACCTTCTAAATAAATATTTACTAACTAAATCTGGTGAAAATATTTGGTTAGGTACTTACTATAGTTTCAATGAACACTAAAATAAAAGACACATAATAAATCAGTCTCCTACTTCTGTATTAATTTCACCAACTTCAACTTCCCCGATTATACATAAATTTCAGTCCTGTCCACCACAATTAACAGATTCACCACAAAAAATCATCACATCAAGAATATATTGATGATTTTTTTTTCATTTCACCACGACAAACTACTTGTTGACATTAAATTGTTTGTCTATAAGTTAATAAGGATCATTGATATGTATTATATATGGATGGGTAGTAGTACATTGACCGTTTAGAGATGGATTACGGTGTAGATCCCAAAACTGAGCGAGTATATCTACAATCGGTTCCATCGAGGTTTAACTAAATTATGGGCCCAAATTACACACTTTGGGGATATGCCCTCAAATTAAGAAAAAACCCACGTCTCAATCTGATGATAAAATTATAAGTTTTTTCCCAGAAATTTGAACATCATAAGATCATTAAAATATCACCATTATTGTCACTGTCCTAACTGTCCTAAAATAATAATATTATAAATACAAACCCTACAAGCGTCATGCATTTATAGGAAGGTAGCTAACTTCTCCTAACCTCATTTCACTCATACACGTTCTCACTGTTATGTTGTTGAATAAAGTTGTGTTGAAACATAATAGAATAGTATACAATAAGGTACATTATTTTATACACCTTGGTATACATATATATATATATATATATATATATATATATATATATATATATATATATATATATATAGGTATATCTTTATATATATATAGGTATAACTATAGGTATATCTTTTGCATATTAAAATTTAACAGAACTTACTATAGTATAATAGTGGAAAATATACATCGAATGTGTTTATTATACGAAGAAGTTTGTATCTTTTACAAAGTGGTCTTTCAATACAATATTAACCTTCATTTATTTTCAACAAATCAATTTTCTTCTCATTAAATACGGACATGCGCGTATTAATATACACTATGTTATTAAATTTAGAATTTTTCCCCAATTCCTACAACAATAATTTGTATTTAATAAATACGTATTTCGACTACTAGGTAGTCATCATCAACGAGTTCTCTTTATTATTTTAATAATCTTTATATATACACACTGTTGTCGAAAAATTGCTAACACAAAATCTCTTAGGATTTGTATCCCAAAAATTTAAAAAATAGAATACATAAATCACTATCTAGCGGTCACAAATTTTGTTTGATCAAAATGAAATGTCGTATCTGCTACGATTTTGGTATGTGCAAATTCAATTTTTTAAATAAATGGCATTGTTCAAATGGGAAGCGGGATATAGTTACAGAAGAAAACACAAAATATAAAATATCTCTCCTAATATTAAAAAAATCGAAAAATGTACAAGGAATAAATATGCAGAAAATCATGTTTGCTATAATTCATTAATGATAATGTTTTTTCAAACATTAATAGAGCCTACAAACGAGGAACATTGTGCAGCAACATTATGTAGCAACTTATTATGTTGCGAATGTGTATAGTGGTTGCAGCAACAAAAAACATGTCCTTGAACGGTTGGTGTAAAAATCAAAATTATTTGATATTTTGTAGGACGAATTAAATATTCCTGTAAAAATTGGTCATACTATCTAATATTTTATGCTTTCATAATATTTTATTATGTTTTATTACCTAGATTGGTAACAATTTACATTATATATTTTATTATTCGTAATAATAATATATAGACATTATCCAACACTAGTTTTATACATATAAATAAACTAGATACATACATATAAATAAACTATACAAATTAAATGAGATTGATAGAGACAAGATGAGAAATGATTGAATTTTTATGACTAGCATCATAAAATAATAAAATAATAATTTTATGTTCCATAATTTTGGTTGCACGTCTGTACAGAAAATATTTTGTAGGCGGACTTCACTGTTGCTGCAACAATGTTCTGCGTCTGTTCCATATTTAATGCGTACATACATAGGAACTTAACTTTTAATTTTAATACGTAAATATTTCTCACAAATTATATCACAATAACAGAAAAAAGGATAGTTATCACCAAAATTATAGTAATTATATATACATAAATATATATATACATATATATATATATATATATATATATATATACTAAATTAAAAATTTCAAAAATTCTTCAAATGTCTATCGATCCTACCAAGTAGATGTCAAAAATCACCCTCTCTAATATATTTATATATGTATATATATATATATATATATATATATATATATATATATATATATATATATATATATATATATATTAGAGATATATATATGTAGCGGTTTGCCCGGGTTCGTTTATTCAATGAAGTAAATTCTTTTTGACTTTAACAATTTATTGACGATTTAAAATATTATTTGTATAATTTACAAAAGTTATAATTTCAAGAGTATTCTTTAAGATGTTCACTGTTTGCTTGGTTTTCACACATTGCTATATATAATCTGTATTGATAATAAAAACCATATCAACATTTCGTTGTCCAAGAAACATTACATAATTTGTTCAATTCCACTTTAATATTTCCAGGTTAATATTCGTTGCAATATATATATATAATATATATATAAATATATATATATATATATATATATATATATATATATATATATATATATATATATATATATATATATATATATACTAGCTGACCTGACAGACGTTGTCCTGTCTGAACTATGAATATTGAATTCGAATTGGTATAATTAATAAAAAATAATAATATTCCAAAAGATATTGTTTATTATTCTAATGTTTTATGATACACAACATTCTTAGTTTGATTTTCTAGCGACTTCATCAATTTTTGGCGCACTAAAACGTCTTGCGTGTTGTTCTGCAGGCGTCTTATCGGCTTTGATAACAATTTTGTGGTTATCAGGTGAGAATCTGGTCCATTTCCCGAAACCAATGAATGAAGTGGCTCTTCTGGCGGTGCCAATCGCGTCAATTTGACTTGACCGCTCGCGCAATACAATCCACAGGCTTCATTTTTAAACTTAAATGCCTTTCAAAATTGACACACACGTTCATTGATCCAATAGCAACGATTTGCTGTGAACTGTAATCGCTTTCCATATTATAATTAAATGCAGCTCTATAGGGGTTAAAGACAACATTTCGATGTTGTGGATTTCGATTCCATCCATTCCGTTCAACTTCATTCTGCTTTTCGCGTTGCTCGTCAGTTTGGCTTGCTCTTGTATATCTTTCACTTCTAACTTTTATATATATATATATATATATATATATATATATATATATATATATATATATACATATCTTCTATATATATAAAAATCTCGTGTCAAATGTTTGTCGTGAATGGACTCCGAAACTACTTAACCAATTTTGATGAAGTTTTCTATACTGTGTGTAATTTGGTCAAACTTGAGCATAGGATGGTTTTTATTTCGAATTATGAACTTAATATTTTTTTATTGCAAATTTAAGTAAACTTCGACCATATTTCTTTTTTTGGAGTTAGTTAGAATTTGTGTTGATTCTGTCATTTCCACGAAAACTCTACTTCAATAAGATAACTATAAAATTATTTTATTAAAGTTTTGTTTTAATTTTGAAAAGTCAATTGTCCCATAGTAACTATAAACAATATTCGTTATATATCGTTCTATTTTGGCTATTAATAAATTTAATTTTTGCAAATACTAAAATCATATGAGATATTGTATTTCAATTTGATCACACTAAAATTATGATCGCTAGAGAGTGATTTATGTATTCTTAAGAAATTCGCTATGTTGAAGAAGCTCCTGCGTAACGAATTTTTTATTCAAATGAATTTTTGTTTTTAAAAATGGAATACTAGCAATTGGACGTACAAACTTAAGTCGCAGAACTCAAAAAGCTAGAAGTGAAAGATATACAAGAGCAAGCCGAACTGACGAGCAACGCGAAAAGCAGAATGAAGTTGAACGGAATGGATGGAATCGAAATCAACAACATCGAAATGTTGTCTTTAACCACTATAGAGCTGCATTTAATTATAATATGGAAAGCGATTACAGTTCACAGCAAATCGTTGCTATTGGATCAATGAACGTGTGTGTCAATTTTGAAAGGCATTTAAGTTTAAAAATGAAGCCTGTGGATTGTATTGCGCGAGCGGCCAAGTCAAATTGACGCGATTGGCACCGCCAGAAGAGCCACTTCATTCATTGGTTTCGGGAAATGGACCAGATTCTAAACTGATAACCACAAAATTGTTATCAAAGCCGATAAGACGCCTGCAGAACAACACGCAAGACGTTTTAGTGCGCCAAAAATTGATGAAGTCGCTAGAAAATCAAACTAAGAATGTTGTGTATCATAAAACATTAGAATAATAAACAATATCTTTTGGAATATTATTATTTTTTATTAATTATACCAATTCCAATATATATATATATATATATATATATATATATATATATATATATATATATATATATATATATATATATATATATTTATATATATATTATATATATATATATATATATATATTGCAACGAATATTAACCTGGAAATATTAAAGTGGAATTGAACAATTTATGTAATGTTTCTTGGACAACGAAATGTTGATATGGTTTTTATTATCAATACAGATTGAAATATATAGCAATGTGTGAAAACCAAGCAAACAGTGAACATCTTAAAGAATACTCTTGAAATTATAACTTTTGTAAATTATACAAATAATATTTTAAATCGTCAATAAATTGTTAAAGTCAAAAAGAATTTACTTCATTGAATAAACGAACCCGGGCAAACCGCTACATATATATATATATATATATATATATTAGAGAGGGTGATTTTTGACATCTACTTGGTAGGATCGATAGACATTTGAAGAATTTTTTCGAAATTTTTAATTTAGGGTGAGACAAATAGATTAATTTCCTTTCAGGAAATTGGCAAATAATAAAAAATTTCAATCCGAAATTCAGTCATAGTCAACACTTAGGTCTTTCCAATATTATATGATCTCATTCACAAAATGTTATGTTAATTACTTGAAATGTTTGCCTTGTTGCTACAGTATGTAACAATTCTTCATATCATTTATATTTCTGAGGAAGGAATTGTGTTCCGAAACTAGTCAAATGAAGCGATTTTACGAAAATTTAAAATATTTGTTTTATTTAATAATTATAACGGATTTTCGTCAAGTAACGACCCATTCATTACACCATTCGATGAAAGTCAAATATTCTTTCTAAAGCTTTGAACAGAGAGGATTTTTGACTAATTGGCCTGATAGAAAAATATAAGTAGAAGTAGCGTCGAAGAAGATACGATACGATAGTCATCTATAGATAGTCATAAGTTTTGCCTGACCGTAATCTCTTTTCCCTGGTTTGAGTATAAAGATTCCGTCTGCAGATCTCCATACATTTGGAACGTATTACAGTACCATACTGGCCCTAAAGAACACTTCTACCCATGGAAGAAACTATCTTGGAGGGACTGAACTCTTGAAATTCCTACGCAACAGACCCCGTTGCCACCACCTTGTTTGGTCAGTTCCCAGTTAAGTGTGTTTGTCATGTGTGGCAATGACTCGGGAACAGTATCGTGTAGCGGAAAGTAGATATTTAGAGGGAGTTTTAGAGATTCCTTCCTCGATAGTGACGATATCCTGTCCTAGTTTTTAATTGATCGCATCATATCCTTCATGTTTCAACTTAGTATCTTGAGTAATCTGCCTGACTCTGGTAGTGATTCCATGTTACCACTGTAGTTTCGTCATTTTCACCTTTACTCCATGTAAGTTCTTTATTATATTCATTCCTTACAACTTTTTGTGATTTTTGGTCCCCCCGTTTAAGCAAATAGTTCAAGTTCTGCCTGGCCTTCCGATGGAGCACATTGAGAGTTTTACTCAACCAGGGAACCCAGCGAGCACTCGCTGACCTCAAGGAGCAGGACTCCTCGAAGCACGATCGAAACTTTTGTTTATAACTCTTCCAAGGACGTAATTCTCGAAGGCGGATCTTCTAATCAGCTCATCAGTAGACACCGATAGTTACTCCAGTCTGTCAATCTATGGTTGCACCTGAAAATCTTTGGAGCATCGTTTTTTTTGACGACTCATCTTAACATCCGATGATCCGATAGAACGATGTCTTATGTCACCCTCCAGTTTTGAATTTAGTCATTGAGTCCGCTGGATGCCAAAGTAATGTCGATAACCTGCAACCTTGCTGATGTGAAAACAGTTGGTTCACATCCTTTGTTTATGATCTCAACGTTTATAAATACTAAGTACTCTACAACAGCTTCACCTCTTGTATTTACGTTTGTGGTAACCCAGATCGTATGGTGAGAGTTTGCATCACAGCCAAAAAGTTTCCGCAAATCTCCTATGGAAAACTCTGCAAGTTTTTGCATATCCTCCCAGGAAGTTTACTCTCATATGGTAAACTGCCTACCACCATTCTTCACCATTACTATTAACTATTACCTTAACTATCACTGATGTTATGTCCCTTGACTCCAGTTGTGGTAGTGGTACCACTTTGAAGTCGTTGGAGGGGATGATACAGGTACTAAGACCCACTTGGTTGCTGTCTCCAATGGTCAGCGTGAGCACCGCAGCTCAAAATCCTCTAACCTTTCCCATAAAAATATAAGGTTCATGAATCAACACTACTTCTCCATCTCTTTCTTTAAAGGATGCCATCAGTTCTTCTGAGGCTTCGATATTGTGTTGGAGATTAATGAGATTTTTCTATATCCTCTGTTGGCTAAGGAAAAATCCTCTTCATGTCCAACTTGTCACCCGGGATTTGCCGGATGCGGACAGGTAGTACCATAAGCTGGTAGAACAGTGTCAATCCAGCGGACTCCAGGCTCTCGACAACACCTTTTTGACCTTCAAGGTGAGATGCCACCCTCCAGGTCCTGCTTCCTTCCTCAAGAGCTTCCAGTTCTTGACATTTAATTGCCAGTTTTGGAGTCTTAGGGCATGTACTTCTTTCTCCGGCGCTACTTCCTGGATTCTCAACCAGAAGCTGACTTTCCCGGGTAATGGGGCATTTGCTCCTGTACTATCAAGCGGTCTGGGTATGTAATATCTAGTTTCTTGCATCAATACCTCCCCAATGATATTTTTCTTCGGAGTCCAGACGTTGGGAACGGAGAACACAGCCCAAGAACCCAGCACATGCATCATATGTGTATGTTGTTACATATTTTTATATTCGTGGACTTGTATGTGTAAGTGTGAGTTGGGTCACCTTACGCTTCGTTGAGTCTCTTACCTTTGACCTTACCAGCACTGTTTAATCCGCTGACTTCGCTCTAGGGATCATTGCTCATATATATATATATATATATAAATAAATAAATATGATCCTACTTTTTGGCCGGCGGGAACAGCTATTAGAAGGTTCAATTTGAATTTATTTCGTTCCAAACCAACCGCAAATTGACGAATGCAACAATCCGAAACGACAAAAGACATATGAAGTAAACATTATGCATTTTAATATACAAGGTATAACAAACAAAACGCCACTTTTAGAACTATTACTAAGTGAACTACAAATATCGTTGGATGTTATGTGTATAACTGAACACTGGCTCGTACAAAAACAGTTGTCAATGCTATCTGTCAACAATTTGGTTGTAAAGTCTTCTTTTACCAGAAGTATAAAAAAGAGAGGTGGAAGTTGTATTCTCATAAACCGAAGACTAAAAGTAGAAAACTATAAGGAATTGGAAGCCTTGTCATCTGAAATGGACTTCGAATGCAGCGCTGTAAAAATAGAAGAATTAAACATTGTTGTTATTTGTATATATAGGACTCCATCGGGAAATATTGAAATATTTTTTGCTCAATTGCAAAAGTGCCTAAATGATGTATCTAATAAGAAAATATACAACAAAGTTATCATATGCGGGGACTTCAATATCGATTTACTTCAAAAAGACACCAGTGCTAATACACTTCAAGAAATTCTTCTATCATATAACTTTCAAATACTCATTAATGAGCCTACTCGAATTGCAAATAACAGTGCAACATGCATCGATAATTTTTTCATTCATTTTAACTATCGTAAAGTAAATATACACCATAGTCCTTTGTCAGATCATACACAACAAATTCTCACAACAGATATAACTAAAAATTTAAGCACCAAAGGTTATTATGAAAGAAGAAACTTCTGTCAAACCAACATAAAGTACTTTGAAGCATTATTGAATACGGAAACATGGGAAGAAGTATTATTTAAAACGGATCCAAATAGTGCCTTAGACTCATTTTACGAAGCGTTTATGTACTATTTTGATGTAGCATTCCCCTCAAAGATCGTCTTCCACAACTACGAAGAAAAAAATGCGTGGATAACACCTGAAATTATAAATCTATCTCGAAATAAAAATGAATTATGGAGAGAAATTAAATTTCGCAATAAACAAAACCCAGAACACACTCTCACAGAAAAGAGAAGCCAATATAATAAAATCCGCAATCATCTTAAAACACGGATTAAAGACACAAAAATATCGCACTACTGTAGCGAAATAAATCGATCTGAAAATAAGACAAAAGCTGCCTGGAATCTTGTAAATAGACTCACTCAACCAGTACCAAACAATAGGAAGGAAATAGAAAGTATAAATAATATTGAAGGTAATAAAATCACCAATATAGAAGAAATTTCAAATACTTTCAACGATTATTTTATTAATATTGCTGAAAATCTTGGGCTAAATCAACCAAATTTTAATACGAAGCTAAGCAACGCAAATAATACACTATATCTACTTCCTTGCAATGAAATAGAATTACTGGAGATAATGCGGAAACTAAAATGCAAAAAATCTTGTGGTTGGGATGAAATCCCTACCGAAATAATAAAACTCAGCGCCACACAATTAATAAAACCTTTGCTGGATATTATTAATAAAATGTTATCTAGTGGTATTTTCCCTGACGCATTTAAAAAGGCTATTGTAACACCCGTATTCAAAAACAACGACTCTATGAACTTAAAAAATTATAGACCGATTTCGATACTGCCTGCTATTTCGAAGAAGAGTACAACAGATTAATATCGTTTCTGGAAAAATTTCACATTATTTCTCCAGCACAGCATGGATTCACGAGGGAAAGGACCATTGATCAAGCAATTTTCAAAGCTTTTGCTGAAATTTACCAAGCACTGAATAGTAAAGACATAACGATTGCTTGCTTCTTAGATCTAAGCAAGGCCTTCGACTCACTAGATATTGATATGTTGCTACACAAACTCGGTTTCTACGGAATAAGAGGTAAAGTTCTTGATTTAATAACGTCATATCTGACAAATCGGCAACAGTGTGTAAAACTGAGTTGTAATGTGGGAAATAGACGAAAGCAAACATTTTCGACCTTCAAGCAGGTGCAAAGAGGCGTACCGCAAGGATCACTATTGGGTCCTTTATTGGTCATTTTATATGTAAACGATCTTCCTCTAAGAACTACAATCAAAATGATTCTCTTCGCTGATGATACGACTGTTCTTTTTCGCGGAAAAAACGAAGAAGACGTTATATCAAACATCAATAAAACATTTGAGAGTTTAAATAAATGGTTTAAAGACAACACATTAAGTCTAAACGTTGACAAAACTAATATCTTATGTATAAGAAATGATATTGAAGAAATAGAAATTGAAAAAATGTCTACAACACTTAAAGCATCACAATATGTAAAGTTTCTGGGATTATACATAGATAGTAACTTGAACCACAGAACACACATAGACTATCTATCAAAGAAACTGTCGAAGCTAATATATTTTAGCAAATATATTAGCTATTTAGCTATACAGGCTGAGAGACACCGTGTCTCAAGACATTGTCCTACAAGTTTACTACGCCCATATACACTCAAATATAAGATACGGCATACTGTTTTGGGGAAACTCCCCCAAAGTACATAAAATACTAAAACTTCAAAAAAGGTGCCTACGTGTAATAGTGAGTACAAAACCAGACGAACCAGCAAGACCTATTTTCAAGAACCTGGGTATCCTTACAGTGATTGACACGTTTATCTTGGAAGGAGCTTTATTTGTTAAAAACAACCTAAATTTATTTCTAGATCATCAACTGGAACACACATACCATACAAGAAATAAAGATAACTTGGTAGTAATGCAAACCACAAGAACGTATATCGATTCAGCTGTATTAAATACATGTATTAGAATTTACAACACAATTCCCACAGACATAAAAAATTTAAATTCAAGCTTGTTTAAAAAAGAATTAAAAAAGTCGCTGCTTACAAAAAACCATTATGATGTAAAAGAATTTATAATTTAAAGATATCAAAAAATTTTTGTTTACTGTTATATCTAATATTATGAGAGTTTATTATTAGCTGTTAATATTGTTTATATATTTCTATCAATTCTGTTATATTTATTATTGTTATTATCTTTACTAGCTTTGTTATTGTTATTTATTAGCTTTGTTATTGTTATCATTTCTCTCAATTTGTTATTGATATCATCTTTGTTAATTTTCTTATTGTTATCATTTTTGGTTAATTTTCTTATTGTTATCACTTTTGTTAATTTTCTTATTGTTATCATTCTTGTAATTGCTACCATTTTTGTTACCTAGGTTTGACGCATTCAATGTACTCTGTACAAAAATTTATGAATAAAGATTAATTATTATTATTATTATTATATATATATATATATATATATATATATATATATATATATATATATATATATGGCGAAGCAGTTACTTCAATGCAATGGTGATATATATATATATATATATATAAATATATATATATATTTATATTGAAGTAACTGCTTCGCCATATATATATATATATATATATATATATATATATATGGCGAAGCAGTTACTTCAATGCAATGGTGATGTATATATATATATATAAATATATATATATATATATATATATATATATATATATACATATATATATATATATATATATATATATATATATATATTGTTACGGTTGAAATGAGTTCAACCTTCGATGAGTGTCTTTTTATTTTATTTTATTAAAGGACGTGGATTCGACGCGACTGGTCGCTGGTGCCACATGAAGGACACCTCTATAATCACGTTGACATCTATTGACATATAATTATTGTGTGTTTATTTATTTTTATTTTTAAGTTAGCCGCACGCATTACGTAATTACCGACCTCGCTCCATTATCGATCGTTGGCATGGAAGTTACATGGAGTGCGCGTAGTCTGTAAGGAAGTCTGGAACACTCACTGCCGTTTGTCAACTGGTTGCTGTATTTGTGAAGCTGAAATAACAATACTGTATTATGAACTTGTTGAAGTGATGGTCGTTAAAATAAAAGTTCAAGTGTGTGATTGTTTTGACTCGTTGCGTTTATGATGAAAAATTAGGCAAGGTAAACTTCGTTTACAAAGTGAGGAGGAACATAACACGAGAATTGACAGTATTGATGTTCGGTGGAACCCCAGAAATGTTTGGTTTCGTCGAATGAGAAGAATTAAAGATGGTTTATAAACGATATGCAAGTTTATATTTCTGTTGTACGATGGATGAAAATGATAATGAATTGTTAGCATTGTAAGTAGTGCATCGTTGTGTTGAGTTATTGAATAAAAATGTTGGAGGTGAATGTTAGTTGGACTTAATAGTCAAGCTTGAAAAAAGCATATTTTCTTGGGTGAATAAATAATAATGATGGGTGGTGAAATAAAAAATAGCATTAGCAACATCATATTAGTAAAGCACATAAATAGTGTAAAATATTCATTATTCCTAAATCCGATCCTGGTGTTAAAATTTAAACATTTAGTGACAAACTAATTTTAGGAACTTAAAATATGTGAAAACAGTGGTGTTTTTGTGTTGTGTTAATTAATTTTGTTTTTTTTTTTTAAATTGTGGAAGATTATTTTTTTAAATATGTAAAAATATATATAAACAGCTGACTTTTTTAATTTAATTTTTTGATTATGAAATGATATTGATTGAACGGAACTGATCGACCGAAAAAACGCAGATCGAGTGAGGTTGGTAGTATTTTTTGCGTGTGAGCGTGTTCACCTAAAGCATTTTTTTTAAATAGTTATTGCGAAGTACGTTTCTTAATTTTTCTCCGTATTGTTTAATTTCATTATTTTTTTGTTTATTTGTGTTTTTTTTTTCTCGATTCACGTAAACATGTTCTGTTACGGTAGTTAAGTAATTGTTTATCGCAGTTAAATTTTTTTTTGTTAAATTTGAGTATGTTAGTAATTTTTGTTGTTGTAACATATTTACATTTTTATTGTCGTAAATGAATAATTTTTTTTGTTTCGTAATTCTGTTGTAATTTTGTTTTTGTATTCGTCTACTCAACGGTCATCGATAATCAGACGAGTGACCTTTCTGACCTGCCACCCAGATTAAGGGGGGTACTCAGTAAAAACCTGGCACCAAACATAAATTTCTTTTTTAATATCCAGTTATCACCTCGTTGATACCGAGGTCGTGAAACTACCGTCATAATTATATATATATATATATATATATATATATATATATATATATATATATATATATATATATATATATATATATATACTAGCTGACCCGACGTTGTCCTGTCTCAACTATGAATATTGTATTCGAATTGGTATAGTTAATAAATAACAATAATTATTCCAAAAACATATTGTTTATTATTCTAATGCTTTATGATACACAACATTCTTAGTTTTATTTTCTAGCGACTTCATCAATTGTTGGCGCATTAAAATGTCTTGCGTGTTGAAATGACATGCGGTCGAATGCGGTCGTGAATAATGCAACCAATTCGTTGTGCTGATGGAAAAACATTTCGAGTTGTTCCACAATTGATCTTTTCACCGACTTGTCTTGCTGAATCGCCCATAAAATAAATTTGCAAAAATTTGTCGTCACTATACCGCGTTCGCAATAAAGAACCTGTTAGATGATATATTTGACCCTGAATCTGCAAAGGTAAACAGATAATAAATAGATGTAATATAGGATATTGTATAGCGAATTGTTTGTACCACCATGTGGATCTCCCATCTTGCTCTCAAAATACTTTCTCAGCACTGACATTCCACCATCAACTTTTTTAAACACACTCACTTCTTTTTGCTTTTGGCAATTTACCGAGCTACAAATGTACTTTAAGCCATTTTAATTGAAAGCAACCAACGAATTTTGCATCAGGAACATGGTTGTAAAAGTTTATTATTTTTCAATATACTTACATTGAAACTTGATTTAAATTTTTCTCGAATAACTATTGTTGCGCCAAATGACGTCATTTGAAACCAATTATTTTATTGTTCGATAAGAGTCAAAAAATGTTTAGAATCTGGCCCATTTTCCGAAACCAATGATTGTAGTGGCTCTTCTGGCTGTACCAATCGCGCCAATCTGACTTGACCGCTCGCGTAACACAATCCAGGGGCTTCATTTTTTAACTTAAATGCCTTTCAATATTGACAGACAACGTTCATTAGTCCAATAGCAACAATTTGCTGTGAACGGTAATCGATTTCCACATTATAATTAAATGCCGCTCGATAGGAGTTAAACCCATCATTTCTATTTTGTTGATTGCGATTCCATCGATTCCGTTCAACTTCATTCCGCGTTTCGCGTTGCTCGTAAGTTTGGCTTGCTCTTGATTTTTGGATTTGCAAAAATTAAATTTATTAATTGCCAAAATAGAAAGATATATAACGATTATTGTTTATAGTTAGTATGGAAACGACAATCAAAATTGACATTTCAAAATTAAAACAAAATTTTAATAAAATAATTTAAAGAATTTCATCCAAATTGGTCCAGTCGTTTAGGACCGGGTCCAATTGTGATTTCAAACCATCCAGGAACCCATTGAAATATACACACAAAATTTCATCCAAATCGATCCATCCGTTTAGGAGGAGTTAGGTTATTACAAACACACGTACAGAAGAATTATATATATTAAGATATGTGTATATACCTATATCATTGCATTCTTGTGGCTTAGTTGGCATCGCATTGGCCGACAGTTCACGGGTTCATCCCCATCAAGATTTGTATGATTTTTTATATGAAAGTAACCATGAAAGTAACACATATTATGCGGGATCCGTGGTTCGCTTTGTCGTAGATTTTTTCATACTATATTATTTCAGTGGGAACTTTACACTTTTTGCAGGACAATTTAAAAATATAGTTAAGGCATATTCAAATTATAGAATAATTGTACACCACTTTGTAACTGATTACGTAACCGAAACAAAGATAGCTTTACAAATGTAAAGTCTTTTGGTATTGAATTTGTTTTCTATAATTTGGAACTATGCCAATCATTATAACTCTATGTGCTACTTGCTTCATGTGTTATAAATTTTGATATTCCATGTATATGTAAATTAAAATATGAAATCTGATGTTTATAAAAACTGATAGATAATATAAGTTTTTCTTTCGGGTGATCACAATCATATGGGAAATTAATAATTAAAATTTATAATAATCTTACATTGGTACTGCTCGTAAGAAAATTTGATGTATTGTGCTCAAGGTTATTGTAACATATTTGTAAAAAAAATTTTAAAATACTTCTAAAAAGGTAAACTTTTCGGTAGTTCTAAGATATCTTATATATTTAAAATGAAAGCATAAGAATCCTTATACTTTGAATACTTAGACTTAAGTTTATAATTAACAGTTAATTTTATAATTTTGAATCCCCATATATGCCTGTACATCAACAACGAGCTGAAGAGAAATAACAACCTGGAAATGTTTGAGCATGTTCTAGAGCCTAAAAATAACTTCAAGTTCGTGATTCACCGAAATCGTTCTATGTTACCAATAAAATATATCTTTTAATCCTTCAAGAATAGTAACAAAAACAAGAATACAAAAATATTTGTTTAAAATTTTGACGGCTAAAACATTCGTAATTACATGTACACTACAGAAGCTTGTGAATAAATGTACAATACATTGATTTGTATACATCTCGACAACATGTTTTAAACTTCTATCTATGTGAAAAAGTAAAACTTTCATTACTCCATTGTTAAAGAAATCAGTATATACATTATCCGATCAACAAAAATTAATGTAAAAAAGGGCAAGGTTTCGGGGATAGTCTGATATCCGATTCAAAGTTATTGATACCAAGTTTGAGAAGATGAATATAAATTTACTGTGTAAGTTTCTCGTTAGAAAAATGATGAGGGCCTAATTTATAAGAAGTAAAAAAAAGTTTTTGTTTCGTTTCAAGTATTTATAAATGGATAACTTGCGAAGATATAATATTTTAAAGACATACAAAAGGAAAACTTACGAAATAAATTTTAACAAAATTTTTTAATACGTATAAAAATTATCCCTCATTAGTTTTCTAAGTAGACACTTGCAAAATAAATTTATATTCATTTTTCACACTTGTTGCTCACCCTTGGTTTTTAAATAACTTGTTCCAGATCAATACTTTTTAAGGAGAAAATATTATATTAAGGATGTCTCCGAAAACGTTGCCTTTTACATTTATGTTTATAGTCGGATAATATTCGGAGACTCGCCTATAAATCTACAAAGGAATTTGAACTTATTCCAAAACTATTTTAACAATAATAAATTGGAATGAGTAACAATAATAAGAGGAATGTTTGCAGCAAATACACAAAAATTTTATCTTTGTAATGAACAAATAGAAGTTGTGAATAGGTTCGTCTACTTGGGTGTACCTTTCACAAGCACAAGCTTATTTTTAGAAGCATTAAACACATCTACTAAAAAAATAAATTCAGCAATTGGTAGTGTACGGGACACATTAGTCAGGTCACAATCAACTTTATGGGATACAAAGTTAAAACTTTTAGACTCTATTATTGTTACCACTTTACTCTACTGTGCCGAAACATGAAGTTTGCGCTACCTTGAAGAACTAGATAAAATTCAAAGCAATTTCCTTAAAAGTATCATGTGCTTACCGCGAAGCACTCCACACTACATGTTGAGATCAGAGACTCTAAGAGCACATATAGGATCACAAGCTTTAAATTTAATTTTAAATTGGTGGATTAAGATACTAAATGCACCCAGTGCGAAACTTACCAAAGTGAGCTATTTAAGAATGGTGGAGCTGGATAAAAGTCCTGATAATGTACATAAGCTTAATTGGGCCACTCAACTTAAGAAAATTGTCACCGATCTAGGATATGGTAATACTTGGGAAGAACAGTATGCACGGGTAATTACGCAGCTAAAACGTGAAATAATACAATGTGATATAAATAAAATTCGCTCAAGGGATGAAAATAAAATCTTGGAATCCAATTATAACTTAAATTATAAATATTTGCATCCACCCAATACCTTTTCATATCTAGCGCTGGATATACCGATTGACAAAAAAAGAGTCATTTTCCAGATGCGAGTTATAAATAAGAACCATATTAGAATGTGTACAAAAGGTATAGTTTATAGATGGGACACAGAATTGAAATGTGGGATGTGTAATTTGGATGAATTTGATACCATAGATCATTTTCTTCACAGATGCCCTATATTAAAATCTTTAAGAGATCAATACATTTCAAAATACAGCCAAAATACAGATCCAATAAATATAACAGCATCTTTGCTTGATAATCTCAGCACCTCATAAATAAATGATATTTATTTTTATACAATTAATGCGCTTAAATTGAGGAGTTTTGTTTTATCTGAGTAGAAAGCTTTCAGTCCCGTCTACAGAGTATATTTTCAAAATATTTTAATGCGTATGAGCATATGTGTGCATATAAATACCTATACGCATATGTATGTTCTTGAATGTACATGTATACATCTTTTATTATTATTCTTGTTATTGTTATTCATTATTACTATTGCTGTTGATTACTGTTATTATTATTATTATTAAATTCTCGATGATAGTGTCTAATGAAGCGCGTAAGGAAGTAACTTTTGTTTGTCAACGATAGAAAAAATTTTATCAGTAACAGTTTATTTGTTAGTTAAATTGAGAGATAATGTAATAAAGACTTCAACAAAACTTGTGTCCTATAAAATGGATGGTGTGACCGGCAAGTCTTTCACCCCCAACATGTTCAAATAACGGGGTAAACATAGTTATTAGTGACAAGCTGATTTTTATGCTGTTAATTAATAATGTTATGTATAATTTGATGGCCACCTTGTCCAACAAATTCAGCAATTCAATTTCCCAGCCCTACGCTCCGAACTGTTACTCTCTTACGCACTTCGTTAGTAACTATCATCGAAAACTTTTGCGAGAGAAAACTTGGGGGTCTCGTCGAAAGGAAACTACTGACAATAATTTAGCCTGTTACTAATCATTAAAAACATACCGTGCTGTACTGTGGACTATTATGAAAGGATATAAATCCGATCAAAAACATAAATGTAAGAAAGGGCCGGGGAAATCCTTAATGTAATTGCTTCTTGAAAAGTGATGATATGGAAAAAAGGACCAAGCTATTTACAAAGTAAATAGCTCTAGACTTCATATAATAGTTGCTCCTTAAAAAGTGATCATATCCCATTAAAAGCCGAACTATTTACAAAGTAAATAGCTCGGTAAACTACATACCAAGAAAATTAATGAGGGGTAAATTGAATAAATGTAATAAAAAATTAGTTTGAAATTTATTTCGAAAGTTTTTTCTTAGTATGTTTTTAAAATTTTATAATGAGGAAAGTTTTTTCTTCTGTTGATTCAAATATTTTAAAACTTGCCAATTTATAAAATTTTAAAAACATACTAAGGAAAAACTTACGAAATATATTTCAACCAAATTTTTTCTTACATTTAATTTACCCCTCATTAAATTTTTAGGTCTAGATTGCTTTGTATACCTGGATTACGTAGTAATATTCGCATCAAGTTTGAAAGAACACAATCTTAAGCTCCCTCGAGTATTTGATTCATTACGCAGGCATAACCTGCAATTACAGCTTGACAAGTGTGAGTTTCTATGAAAAGAAGTAGGATATTTAGGACACGTCATTTTGGATAAAGGCGTACAGCCTTACCCAGATAAAATGTCAGCTATAATGGAACGAAAAGCACCAAGGAACATTAAAGAAATTTAATCATTTCTTGGTCTTACTGGTTCCTATAGAAAATTTATACCAAATTACTCAAAATTAGCTAAGCCATTAACATCTCTGTTAAAAAAATATATAAATTTTAATTTTGATAAAAAATGCCAAGAGTCTTTTGAAACTTTGAAATCAATACTGACTTCTGAGCCAATATTAAAATACCCAGATTTTAACAAACCATTTATTCTAACCACAGACACATCAAATGATGTCAATGGTTCAGTTCTTTCTCAAAGTGAAGTTAACGAGGACGTACCATTAGCCTATTATTCTGTTACACTGAATGCAGCGGAAAGAAATTATAGTACGACCATATATGTAGGTAGTATTGAATATATAGTAAGACAGAAAAAAAGCTTCTGAGTTTAGTCAAAAGTTTTTAACACTTCCGACCATATCTATACGGTAAAGAGTTTACAATAATAACGGATCACAAGCCGCTACAATGGCTAATGAATTTCAAAGATACTTCTAGTCGTTTAGTCAGATGGCGTTTCAAATTATCGGAATACCAATAGAAACTTATTTATAAATCCAGTATAATGCCGACGCACTATCTAGACCCGTAATGAACATTACACAAGATCAAGACCCAGTTGATAAATTGTCATACAAAAATTTCAAATTATTTCACCAACAAAAAATCAACAAAATCTTAATATTAAAACCTTTAAAAAAATCAATCAACCTTTTGAGGATTTAAAAACATTGATCATTCCCTACTCTACGGATCTATCAATGAATAATTCACATTCCTTTTATGTCAATACGCAATGTGATTAAACAAAATTGAAAATTAATAAAATTAGTGAGATTGCTAAATAATAAAAAATAAAAATAATCACCACCATATTTAATCAATTTTTATATTTACTACTTGTCAAAAAAAAGCTACAGACGATATCACATATAAACATCTTTACAAGGCTCTATCAAATTTATTTTTATTACTGACATTGAGTAATGAAAATGAAATAAATATTATAAACGTCCCTCAATTATGTAACAAAATTAAACAAGACACTTTTGAGTCAATGTTGGAATATTTTTAAAAATAATATAGAAATAAATATAATAACTGGAGGTTTAATAAATCCTCGTAAAGAACAACTAAAATAAATCCTGAAAGAATATCACGACGATGTTCTTCCCAGACATCCTGGCGTATATAGAACATGTCAGGAAATCAAGAAAAAATACTTCGGGAAAGGCATGAAACAAGATATTGAAAAATACATTCGAGCCTGTGAAATTTGCCAAAGAGTTAATAAAACAACAATCAAAACACCAATGGTTATCACCAGTACTGCTAAGGACTTTGGTGATGCTATCGCAATGGACATAATGGGTCCTTACCCCATTATAGATAGTAATAACCACTACATACTAACGATTCAAGATGAATTAACTAAATCCATTCAAGCCTACCCAATTCAGGAAATCAGTTCTGAAACTTGTGCAGCACAATCCGAACACAATCCTTACGGATCAGGGCCCAAACTTCCTCATAATCTCTTTAGGGAAATTAACAACATACTACAAATAAAACACAAAATAACTTCTCCGTATCATCCACAAAGTAATGAATAACTTGAAAGTGTTTTAAAGACATTTATTTTCTAACAAGTTTTCTTAACCATATTATGTACATTCATGCAAAATAAGTCAAATTTAGTAAAAATTTTACCTCGGGCGAGGCGAGGCGAGGTTGATAGCTAACCCAACCTAGGCGAGGCGAGGTTGATATTTAAAAAAGCGAGGCGAGGCGAGGTGATACCAAAACCTCGCCTCGCCTCGTGCCTCGTGAAACACTATATTTTAGAGATTAAGTTACCCAATAAACAGGTTATTTGGAATTTCCGACTCCGATGATGCGAAATTCTATAAATCTTCTATTGACGACTTAATAAACGACCAAAAACAAACACACATGTTAATGCAATCGCAAATTCGAGTAATTACCGATACTATTAGGCATATTTATGAAACCGTCCTTAATCTGAACGAAATTCAAGAAAAAATAAATTCTAACATAGAATTTTTTTACATTTTCATTAACGACTCAAGCAGAATACTTAACCAGGATACTTTACAACCCGCAATTATTCATTATTTACTTCTCATAAAACATATCAATGAATAAGTTCAAAGAGAAATTAACAAATACACAACTTTATTATCTTTAGCCAGACACAAACTTTAATGACGAAACTGAAAAACTTTATTTAATTTCGACTACCGTTAGAACCTACTTGGCAAAATTTAGAATCATATAATAAAATGATAACTTTAAAATCATTTACAATATTTCAAGAACTAGTAATTATAATAAAAATACCAATTACATCAATAGATACATTTAACATTAACAAACTATATTCCTTACCAATTCCTAGTAGAACAAATCCCGAATTATTTTCCTTCATAAAACCAAATTATGATTACCTAATTATTTCCAAAAGTCGACCACAGTATGTGTTACTTAAATCATTGGATAAATGTAAAAAATACCGGAACGTTGAATATATTTGCACCTATGTGTCAACATCTTACCAAAAAATGACTGAAAACTGCAAAACCGCTTTGTACCAAGTTACATCCAAAACAATACCCACGAGTTGCTCTACACAAACCATACATGCTACTACAGAAATATGGCAAAATATCAACCAAAATAGATGGATTTTTGTCACTACTCATGACACCCGTTATACAATATTATGTAAAAATAACCTGGAGGATACCACAGCAATACTAAATCAAGTAGGAATTTTACAACTACAAGAAAAATGTAAATCATACACAGATGCCGTTATTCTGGAACCACAGACCCTTTTAAAGAATTCCAACAATCAATATTGAAGACGACAACTGTTGTAACAAAAATAAAGCCAACAAAACTACATTGCAAAATTTACTCCTAACACCCATCGAGTTAACCAACATTGACCTTGGTGAACTTACATATGCTCAACATCGCTTAAACCAATTTGATGAACAATCACAACAGCAATTAAACAAACCATTTTTCATCGAATACGAACCAAATATATTACATTACGCCAAGATCTTCATTATAACACTAACAATAATTTATGGCATATACCATTTCAAAATTTTTAAGTTAATTTGGTAAAAGCTAAGACCAAACAAGAAAAACACCGCTAGTATGTCTTTTATCAACTGTTGTTATGGTAATGGAAATCAACCCATAAATCAATTTAAACCAACAGTGCCGTAAAACGAAACCATAGCATACAATCCAGAAATATCATCCGATGAAAGTAACGTCTACAAAATACACTAATTCTACGCATAGCCAAAAACAACTTAGTAAGAAAAAGTTTTCTCCAAACCAAATTTAGATGTCCAAAACTTTTTATTAATGATGGAGTATGGAGACCACGAGACTTATGTATATCGAAGACAACGTCACAGGAAGGCACATATTGCTGATTGAGCAATTAACTAGTATAAAAAGAATATGTAAAATCAAACCATCAATTTTTTCGCCTTGAGAATGCCATTTGACCGGTGACATAGGCACCAAATTAGCAACAAGCAACATATCTCTGAATCCATATCCCAGAGATAGTTACGATTAGCTAATTCATACTGATGATGACTACATTGTTGTCGAAATACGTATTTATAAAATACAAACAAATGTTCTAGGAATAGGGGCAAAATTTGAAATATAATTTCAAAAAACCTAGAGTTCTCTTTGATTATTTTAATAATCTTTATTCTTTTTCAATGTTTTATGTTTTTGAATTATTTATTGATTTATCTGTGATAAGTTTTATTGTTTTTATTGTAATAGTGTGGGCTCCTTACACCCGCACTATTACACGTTGTTATATTTTTTTGTTTTTAAAACTTTTTATTGTTATGTAGTTTTTTAAGTTTTTAAATAGGTTTTTATATTGTTATCTAGTTTTTACCTTATCTTTTACACCTTCAACGCAACATTGTTATTTTGTTATAGTTGTTGTTGTTGTTTATATTTTGTTGTTATTTTTATACCCAGTATATTTGTTAATATACAAGGTATATTAAGTTTAGTCCCGACTTTGTAACGCTTGAAAATATTAATCCTTGACAAAAATGCTTCACAAGTGCATTCATAAAATTGCCTAATTCGGCCATTTTAGCATGTCCGTCTGTCCGTCTGTCCGTCTGTCCGTCTGTGAACCCGATAACTCAAGAAGGAAAAGAGATAACGAGCTGAAATTTTTTTTGTGTGTTCTAGAGCAAAAAAGTAAGGCTAAGTTCGTTAATGGGCAAAATCGGAACATGTTTCCCCCCACTAGGAGGGGGGGGAAATATCCGTCAGTGAAACCGTAAGAGATAGAAAAAAAATTTATAAACAAAAAATCTTCTTCTTTATAAAATAATCAACTTTTGTTTGAAAAATTTTTCCATAATCTCAATAGTTTTTCCATAAACTCAAAAGTTTTCTCATAATTTGTGCACAAAGAGCAAATAAGAGGGGGGAATTACATATCTTTGAAACCGTAAGAGATAGAAAAAAAATTTGTTAACAAAAAATCATCTTCTCTTTAAAATAAACAACTTTTGTTTGAAAAATTTTGTCATAAACTCAATAGTTTTCTCAAAATTTGTCCTCAAAGTTGAAAAAAAATGAAAAATACAATAAATAGGCGAATGAAGGCATGGTCTCCATGGACCCGTAGGTATACATAACAACCGTACATACTATTTTTGCACCCAGTATATTTGTAAATATACAAGGTATATAAAGTTTAGTCCCGACCTTGTAATGCTTGAAAATATTAATCCTTGACAAAAATGCTTTACAAAGATATTCATAAAATGGCCTAATTCGGCCATTTTCACATGCCCGTACGTCAATCTGTCTGTCTGTCAAGTCGATAACTCAAAAACGAAAAGAGAAAACGAGCTGAAAATTTTTGTGCGTGTTCTAGACCAAAAAATTAAGGTCAAATTCGTTAATGAGCAAAATCGGAAAGTGTTTCCCCCCGCCAGGGGTGAAAAATATATATTTAAAACCGTAAGAGGTAGAAAAAAATTTTATTAAAAAAAAATTTTCTTCTCTTTAAAATAAACATCTTTTATTTGCAACATTTTTTCATAAACTCAATAGTTTTCTCAAAATTGGACCTCACATGAACAAACATAACATACATCAAATAGTATTGTTTTTATGTTTATTTCAGTTTTGTAAACCAGGTGAATATATAAGTTCAAGGTGTAAGTGATTTTCCTTTTTAAAGAAATAGTTGGTCTCTCTCATTATCTACATATAATATATATATATATATATATATATATATGTATATATATATATATATATATATATATATATATATATAAATATATATATACAAATATATATATATATATATATATATATATATATATATATATATATATATATACATATATACATATAAATATATATATATACATATATATATATATATATATATATATATATATATATATATATATATATATATATATATATATATATATATATATATATATACAAATATGTATAAATATATATATATATATATATATATATATATATATATTTATATATATATAAATATATATATATATATATATATATATATATATATATATATATATATATATATATATCAACATATATTGGTATTCTAACGCAGCATCGGCTATTGCTTCGCGTTAATAAACTAACGCTTCTCGTCGCCTTAGTTTTACGCTTAGCGTCAAAAAACAATCGCGGATGATTTACTTCAGCGTTGATTAACTAACGCTATTCGTTGACCTTACACTTTCTATTGACTTACACTTCTCATTGACGCTTCGCTTTGAATACGGTTTGCTGTAGCTTACGTTTCGCATTGGTAAACGCAAAGCCTTGACCTAACACATCTTACTGACTAATGGTTCTCATTGACCAACGCTTCGCGTTGGCTGACTTACGGCTCGCTTTAGCTTACGTTTCGCGTTGGTTAACGCTTTGAATTGTTTACGCTTCGCGAATCACCGACGCTTTGTTTTGAATAACTAACGCTACGCATTAAACAACGCTTGAACAACACGTTGGCTGACATACGGTTTGCGTGGACCAACGCTTTGCGTTGATTAACAAACGCATCACGTTTACCTAACGCTTCCTATTGACTGACGCTTCTCATTGACCAACGCTTCGCGTTGGTTGACTTACGGTTCGCTTCAGCTTACGTTTCGCGTTGGTTAACGCTTTGCGTTGGTTAATAATTCGCTTGGCATAACGTTTCGCGCATCAATGACGCTTCGCTTTGCATAACTAACGCTTCTAATTGACCATTCGCGTTGGCTGACTGATGGTTCGCTGCAGATTATACTTCGCGTTAGTAAACGCTTTGCTAACGCTTCGCGTTGACCTAACGCTTCCTATTGACTTACGCTTCTCATTAAGCTACGCTTCGCGTTGGGTGATTTACGGTTCGCTTTAGCTAACATTTCGCTTTGCGTTGATAAACTAACGCTTCGCTTTGATTAACTATCGCTTCGCGTTGATTAACTAACGCTTCGCGTTGATTAACTAACGCTTCGAGTTGATAAACTAACGCTTCGCGTTGATTAACTAACACTTCGCGTTGATTAACTATCGCTTCGCGTTGACTAACTAACGCTTCGCGTTGATTAACTAACGCTTCGCGTTGATTATCTAACGCTTCGCGTTGATTAACTAACGCTTCACGTTGATTAACTATCGCTTGGCGTTGTCTGACTAACGCTTCGCGTTAATTAACTAACGCTTCGCGTTGATTATCTAACGCTTCGCGTTTATTCACTAACGCTTCGCGTTGAATAACTTCGGCTTCGCGTTGTTTAACTATGGCTTCGCGTTGATTAACTAACGCGTCGTGTTGACTAACTAACGCTTCGCGTTGATTAACTAACGCTTTGCGTTGATTATCTAACGCTTCGCGTTAATTAACTAACGCTTCGCGTTGACTAACTAACGCTTCGTGTTGATTAACTAACGCTTCGCGTTGATTATCTAACGCTTCGCGTTGACCTTACGCTTTCTATTGACTAAAGCTTCTCATGACTAACGCTTCGCTGACCAACGCTAGGATGACTTACGGTTTACTTAAGCTTACGTTTCGCGTTGGTTAACGCTAAGCGATTACCAACGATGATTTTACGATTCGCGTAAAACCGCGCTTCGCGAATCACCAAAGAAAATCATCAGCGCTTCGCTTTGAATAACTAACGCATCTCATTAACCAACGCTTCGCGATGGCTTTCTTATAGTTCCATTTAGCTTACGTTTCGCGTTGGTAAACGCATTGCGTATACCAACGCCTCGCGTTGATTTACTAACGCTTGGCCTAACACTTCCTATTGACGAACGCTTCTCATTAACCAACGCTTCTCATTGATCAACGTTTCACTTTGGCCGATTTATTGTTCCCTTGAGCTTACGTTTCTCGTTGGTTAACGATTCGCATGAAATCACGCTCCGCAAATCTCTGACGCTCCGCTTTGGATAACTAACGCTTCTCATTGACCATCGCTTCGCGTTGGCTGAATTAAGATTCGCTTAAGTTCACGTTTCGCGTTTACCAACGCTTCGCGTTGACCTAACACTTCCTATTGACTTACGTCTCTCATCGGCCAACGGCTTCGCGTTGGCTGACTTACGGTTTGCGTGGACCAACGCTTTGCGTTGATTAACAAACGAATCGCGTTGACCTAAAGCTTCCTATTGACTGACGCTTCTCATTGACCAACGCTTCGCTGACTTACGTTTCATTATAGCTAACATTTCGCGTTGGTAAATGATTCGCGTGAAATCACGCTTTGCGAATCAACAAAGCGAATCACGGACGATTAACTTTGAATAACTAATGCTTCTCATTGACCAACGCTTCGCGTTGGTTGACTTACGCTTCGCTTCAACTTACGTTTCGCGTTGGTTAACGCTTTGCGTTGGATAATTATTCGCTTGGCATAACGTTTCGCGCATCAATGACGCTTCGCTTTGCATGACTTACGCTTCTAATTGACCAACGCTTCGCGTTGGCTGACTGATGGTTCGCTGCAGCTTATGCTTCGCGTAAGTAAACGCTTTGCTGACGCTTCGCGTTGACCTAACGCTTCCTATTGACTTACGTTTCTCATTAAGCTACGCTCGCGTCGGATGATTTACGGTTCGCTTTAGCTTACATTTCGCTTTGCGTTTACAAACGCTTTGAGTTGATAAACTAACGCTTCGCATTAATTAACTATCGCTTCGCGTTGATTAACTAACACTTCACGTTGATTAACTAACGCTTCGCGTTGATTATCTAACGCTTCGCGTTGATTAGCTAACGCTTCGCGTTGATTCACTAACGCTTCACGTTGATAAACTATCGCTTCGCGTTGTCTAACTAACGCTTCGCGTTGATTAACTAACGCCTCGCTTTGATTATCAAACGCTTCGCGTTGATTAACTAACGCTTCGCGTTGATTGACTATCGCTTCGCGTTGTCTAACTAACGCTTCGCGTTGATTAACTAACGCTTCGCGTTGATTATCTAACGCTTCGCGTTGATTAACTAACGCTTCGCGTTGAATAACTACGGCTTCGCGTTGATTAACTAAGGCTTCGCATTAATTAACTATCGCTTCGCGTTGATTAACTAACACTTCACGTTGATTAACTAACGCTTCGCGTTGATTATCTAACGCTTCGCGTTGATTAGCTAACGCTTCGCGTTGATTCACTAACGCTTCACGTTGATAAACTATCGCTTCGCGTTGTCTAACTAACGCTTCGCGTTGATTAACTAACGCCTCGCGTTGATTATCAAACGCTTCGCGTTGATTAACTAACGCTTCGCGTTGATTGACTATCGCTTCGCGTTGTCTAACTAACGCTTCGCGTTGATTAACTAACGCTTCGCGTTGATTATCTAACGCTTCGCGTTGATTAACTAACGCTTCGCGTTGAATAACTACGGCTTCGCGTTGATTAACTAAGGCTTCGCGTTGATTAACTAACGCTTCGCGTTGACTAACTAACGCTTCGCGTTGATTAACTAACGCTTCGCGTTGATTATCTTACGCTTCCCGTTGATCAACTAACACTTCGCGTTGATTAACTAACGCGTCGTGCTGTTTAACTAACGCTTCGCGTTGATTAACTAACGCTTCGCGTTGATTATCTAACGCTTCGCGTTGATTAAGTAACGCTTCGCGTTGATAAACTAACGCTTCGCGTTGATTAACTAACGCTTCGCGTTGATTTTCTAACGCTTCGCGTTGATTAACTAACGCTTCGCGTTGATTAACAACGCGTCGTGTTGACTAACTAACGCTTCGCATTGATTAACAAACGCTTTGCGTTAATTATCTAACGCATCGCGTTGATTAACTAACGCTTCGCGTTGATTAACTAACGCTTCGCGTTGACTAACTAACGCTTCGCGTTGATTAACTAACGCTTCGCGTTGATTCACTAACGCTTCGCGTTGATTAACTATCGCATCGCGTTGTCTAACTAACGCTCCGCGTTAATTAACTAACGCCTCGCGTTGATTATCAAACGCTTCGCGTTGATTAACTAACGCTTCGCGTTGATTGACTATCGCTTCGCGTTGTCTAACTAACGCTTCGCGTTGATTAACTAACGCTTCGCGTTGATTATCCAACGCTTCGCGTTTATTAACTAACGCTTCGCGTTGAATAACAACAACTTCGCGTTGATTAACTAACGCTTCGCGTTGATTATCTAACGCTTCGCGTTGACCTTGACGCTTCGCGTTGTCTAACTAACGCTTCGCGTTGATTAACTAACGCTTCGCGTTGATTATCTAACGCTTCGCGTTTATTAACTAACGCTTCGCGTTGAATAACAACGGCTTCGCGTTGATTAACTAACACTTCGCGTTGATTAACTAAGGCTTCGCGTTGATTAACTAACGCTTCGCGTTGACTAACTAACGCTTCGCATTGATTGACTAACGCTTCGCGTTGATTATCCCACGCTTCCCGTTGATCAACTAACACTTCGCGTTGATTAACTAACGCGTCGTGTTGTTTAACTAACGCTTCGCGTTGATTAACTAACGCTTCGCGTTGATTATCTAACGCTTCGCGTTGATTAAGTAACGCTTCGCGTTGATAAACTAACGCTTCGCGTTGATTAACTGACGCTTCGCGTTGATTAACTAACGCTTCGCGTTGATTAACAACGCGTCGTGTTGACTAACTAACGCTTCGCATTGATTAACAAACGCTTTGCGTTGATTATCTAACGCATCGCGTTGATTAACTAACGCTTCGCGTTGATTAACTAACGCTTCGCGTTGACTAACTAACGCTTCGCGTTGATTAACTAACGCTTCGCGTTGATTATCTTACGCTTCTCGTTGACCTTACGCTTTCTATTGACTAACGCTTCTCATGACTAACGCTTCGCTGACCAACGCTTGGATGACTTACTGTTTACTTAAGCTTACGTTTCGCGTTGGTTAACGCTTGGCGATTACAAATGATGATTTTACGATTCGCGTAAAACCGCGCTTCGCGAACCACCAAAGAAAATCACCGGCGCTTCGCTTTGAATAACAAACGCATCTCATTAACCAACGCTTCGCGATGGCTTTCTTATGGTTCCATTTAGCTTACGTTTCGCGTTGGTAAACTCATTGCGTATACCAACGCCTTGCGTTGATTTACTTACGCTTGGCGTTGACATAACACTTCCTATTGACGAACGCTTCTCATTGATCAACGCTTCTCATTGACCAACCCTTCTCATTGACCAACGCTTCGCTTTGGCCGATTTATGGTTCCCTTGAGCTTACGTTTCTCGTTGGTTAACGATTCACGTGAAATCACGCTCCGCGAATCTCTGACGCTCCGCTTTGGATAACTAACGCTTCTCATTGACCAACGCTTCGCGTTGGCTGAATTACGATTCGCTTAAGTTCACGTTTCGCGTTTACCAACCCTTCGCGTTGACCTAACGCTTCCTATTGACTAACGTCTCTCATCGGCCAACGCGTCGCTGACTTACGTTTCGTTATAGCTAACATTTCGCGTTGGTAAATGATTCGCGTGAAATCACGATACGCGAATCAACAAAGTGAATCACGGACGATTCACTTTGAATAACTAATGCTTCTCATTGACCAACGTTTCGCGTTGGTTGACTTACGCTTCGCTTCAGCTTACGTTTCGCGTTGGTTAACGCTTTGCGTTGGTTAATTATTCGCTTGGCATAACGTTTCGCGCATCAATGACGCTTCGCTTTGCATGACTAACGCTTCTAATTGACCAACGCTTCGCGTTGGCTGACTGATGGTTCGCTGCAGCTTATGCTTCGCGTTAGTAAATGCTTTGCTAACGCTTCGCGTTGACCTAACGCTTCCTATTGACTTACGCTTCTCATTAAGCTACGCTTCGCGTTGGGTGATTTACGGTTCGCTTTAGCTTACATTTCGCTTTGCGTTTACAAACGCTTTGCGTTGATAAACTAACGCTCCGCATTAATTAACTATCGCTTCGCGTTGATTAACTAACGCTTCGCGTTGATTAACTAACGCTTCGCGGTGATTCACTAACGCTTCGCGTTGATTAACTATCGCTTCGCGTTGTCTAACTAACGCTTCGCGTTGATTAACTAACGCTTCGCATTGATTATCAAACGCTTCACGTTGATTAACTAACGCTTCGAGTTGATTGACTATTGCTTCGCGTTGTCTAACTAACGCTTCTCGTTGATTAACTAACGCTTCGCGTTGATTATCTAACGCTTCGCGTTGATTAACTAACGCTTCGCGTTGAATAACTACGGCTTCGCGTTGATTAACTAACGCTTCGCGTTGACTTACTATTGCTTCGCGTTGATTAACTAACGCTTTGCGTTGATTATCTAACGCTTCGCGTTGATTAACTAACACTTCGCGTTGATTAACTAACGCGTCTTGTTGACTAACTAACGCTTCGCGTTGATTAACTTACGCTTCGCGTTGATTATCTAATGCTTCGCGTTGATTATCTAATGCTTCGCGTTGATTAACTAACGCTTCGCGTTGATTAACTAACGCTTCGCGTTGATTAACTAACGCTTCGCGTTGATTATCTAACGCTTCGCGTTGACCTTACGCTTTCTATTGACTAACGCTTCTCATGACCAACGCTTTGCTGACCAACGCTTGGATGACTTACGGTTTACTTAAGCTTACGTTTCGCGTTGGTTAACACTTAGCGTTTACAAACGATGATTTTACGATTCGCGTAAAACCGCGCTTTGCGAATCACCAAAGAAAATCATCGGCGCTTTGCTTTGAATAACTTACGCATCTCATTAACCAATGCTTCGCGTTGGCTTACTTATGGTTCCATTTAGCTTACGTTTCGCGTTGGTAAACGCATTGCGTATACCAACGCCTCGCGTTGATTTACTAACGCTTGGCGTTGACCTAACACTTCCTATTGACGAACGCTTCTCATTGACCAACGCTTCTCATTGACCAACGCTTCTCATTGACCAACCCTTCTCATTGACCAACGCTTCGCTTTGGCCGATTTATGGTTCACTTGAGCTTACGTTTCTCGTTGGTTAATGATTCGCGTCAAATCACGCTTCGTGAATCTCTGACACTCCGCTTTGGATAACTAACGCTTCTCATTGACCAACGCTTCGCGTTGGCTGAATTACGATTCGCTTAAGTTCACGTTTCGCGTTTACCAACGCCTCGCGTTTACCTAACACTTCCTATTGACTAACGTCTCTCATTGACCAATGCTTCGCGTTGGCTGGCTTACGGTTCACTTTAGCTTATTTGTTACCATCGCTTTGCGTTGATTTACTAACGCTGCGCGTTGACCTAAAACTTCCTATTGACTAACGCTTCTCATTGATCAACGCTTTGCGTTGGGTGGCTAACGGTTTGCTTTAGCTTGCGTTTCACGTTGGTTAACGCTTTGCGTTTGCTTACGTTATGTGTTGATTTACCAGCGCTTTGCGTTAACTTGCTTACGCTCTGCGTTAAATTGCATACGCTCCGCGATAACTTCCTCTCGTTAGCTAGTACTGAGTATCGATTGACGCTTCGCGTCGGCTTACTCTTCGCGTTGTTTAACTTACGCGTGCTAACGCTTCGCGTTAACTATCGCTACGATTTGACAAAGTTTTTACCCTTACTTTAAGCATTAACCATTCGCATGAAATCACGCATCGCGTAGGATCACGGGCGATTCACTTTGAATAATTAACGCTTCTCATTGACCAACGCTTCGCGTTGGCTGGCTTACGGTTTGCTTTAGCTTACGTTTCGCTTTGATTTACTAACGCTTCGCGTTGACCTAACACTTTCTATATACTTACGCTTCCCATTGACCAACGCTTTGCGTTGGCTGACTTACGGTTCGCTTTAGCTTACGTTTCGCGTTGGTTAACGCTTTGCGTTTACCAACGCTTTACGTTTACCAACGCTTTCCGTTAATTTTCTAAATCTTCGCGTTGACTAACGGTAGTGCGCAAGGTCGAGTTTGAGGGACTTTGGCCTTCTTACTTACAGTGCTATTACTACTGGAAATATCATAGATAATTTGACCCCGAAATATCTTCTGAACGAAACCAGCAACAGTGCTGATTTTTTGATAATTCATATTTTATAAACATTGAAGAGGCAGAAATATTAACAATACAAAGTATATACAACTCAGCATATACTGGGTATTCAAACAATTAACTCAGTTAGCTGTTACATTACTTGTTTTTATATAGTTTATATCTTGTTGTTAAATTCCTACCTAGTCAATTCATTTGACTAGGTAGTGTTGTGATATTCTGTGATATTGTTAAGTTTTGTTATTGTTATTTTTTAAACTATGGGGGCTAATGAGCAAGTTCTCGAAGACACTAAAGGGGGTGGGTTTTAGTTGGTAGTCTGGTTGTCCAGGAGTCCCACTCTGTGCGTCAATGCATTTTCCACCTCCCTGTTCTATATAACAGTTCAATGTCCTAACAGTTCAATATACAATATTATTTCGAATCAGCATAATTATTGTCAAAACTTTGTAATATATTTCATTATAAATTTTTTTAATCAATAACTTTAATTATTTAAAATTGTGTCTAATTTGATTGACTGATTAATTGTTTAAGTTACACTTATACATTATTTAACATATTAAAGACTGTAAGAATGTTAATTATTTAAATGATAACAAGACTACATTGACGTCTCATCATCTAGAGCACGGGAGTGCTTAAGGCCGAGTTAAAGAGGTTTTTTGCCTTACGTACTTGCATCTATCTAGGGCACGGAAGTGCGTAAGCCAAGCTTTGGGGTTTTTTTGCCGTACGTGTTTACAGCTATACCTACACCTTAATTTGACGATATTTGACCATTGTATAACTTTTGAACGAAAAGTGCTACAGTGGTGAGTTTTCGAATATAAAAATTTTATGTAATTATAAGAGACTATTTTTTCAATCATCGTTAATTTACCGCGTATGACTTATCAATATTCTAACCTACTTCGAGATATCCTGCAATATTGATATCTGGCATACAGTTAGATCTATTATCCAAATCAAGAGAAAAATTTTGAAAACTGGAAATTTCTAACCCGAAATAGTAAATTTTTGCATATTTTGTTTTCATAAATTTAACATTGTGAAACATATAATTTACATAGTACGTTCTGATTGGTTGATAGTACGTTCTGATTGGTTGACACATTAATCACGTAGCATTTAAAAAAAATTCGTTACGCAGGAGCTGCTTCAACTTAGCGAATTTCCTTAGAATACATAAATCACTTTCTAGCGGTCACAATTTTAGTCTGATCAAAATGAAACATCGTATCTGATATGATTTTAGTATTTGCAACGTCAATTTTATTAATAAATGGCATACATCAAGGGTAAAGGGGGTATGAAGAAAGAAGAAAACACCAAATATAAAATATCTCTCTTAATATTACAACAATCAAAAAATGTGTAAAAACTTAAGTTGTAGAAAATTAAATTTGTTACAATTCATCACTCAATCATTTATCATTTTTGCTCAAACTCTAATGTGTACAGAGATATTAAGGAATTTAATTTTCAATCTTAAACTGTCAATATTTCTATAAATATTAGTGTAACAAAAAAAAATATAAGAAACAAAATTACAGTAAAACATAGTACCTACAACTTTACTTCTTATATATTTTTCGATCGGACAAGGGGAAAGGTGGGTATAAAGGGAGGGGGAAACACAAAATCTTACATATCTCCCTTAATATTTGAAAAGTCGAAAAATATATAATTATTTCTATTTATATCTATTTAACAAAAACTAGAAAAACATGTGTATTAAACATGAAAAAATTTATATAGGCATAAAAAAAGTCTTATGCATCAAACATATACGTTCAATTAATTTTTCACGATATGTAAAATCATCAGCAGGTTGCCAATTTGGTAAAAGTACAGGAATTTCTTCGTTTTTTTTTTCGTCTGAGCCATTATATCTGATAGATTATCATTAAATATCAAGGACATAATATTTAATACAGTACAGGCCACAACAATTGTGGTTGAACAAAGTCCTCTTGTTAAACAAGGAAATTGTCGTTTCCAAACACCGTACTCGATGAAATAATATTTTGTCTAATTATATATGATTATGAATAATCTATATATAATCAGATCCAAAAATAGACCATTGTATCTAATTATACATAATAATCATTGAATGTAGAATTTTTTATGTATTTAAAAATCACCCCTTACATATATTTATGTTATGATAAAAAATTCCAGTTAAAACATTCAATAACAAAACTTAAAAAATATATAATTATATTACCTAACTTGTTTGCTTTTTTGAAAAAATTTTTTTAAATCAAGTTTTTACAAGACCCAAAAATAGTTGACTTCACGGGTAAAATTATTAATATTAAGACAGTCGATATTTTGGACAGTGGATGAACGGGACACAGTTGATGTACAGTCGATATTCGGGAGAGTTGATATCGATATAATTGCTTACGGATCATTCATTTACATTCTTTCATTACGCATTCATTACGGAGGAGACGACATAAGATCATTACATCGAAATCATTACTTGGAGATTATTACATGGAACCAGTTTACGATTTTACAACTGCAATTGTTGGCCAATTTTGGTTTTCGTTCATAATCTACATAAATTGGAATTAATATATTTTGGATTTCATCATTTTTAACTGGTGAACGATTCGACATACTTTTATATATTTTGATTAATTCCGGATTGCAATTTGATTTTAATTATAATACTTTATACTTTAATTTATAAGAATCTAAAAGTAAGAAATTATATATATATTAAATTTTAGATGTTTTGGTTGGAATTATATTACAATGGAAAGAACTTGCGTTGGTAAAATAATGAATCATTTTCAATATATTTTTAGTTTAAATTAGTTAGACTCTCTTTTTTTTTATATATATCAAATCATCATTGCAAATGCTTTAAATGCTTATTCTTTGCGTTATTAATTTTTAAGTATAACATTTGGTAAAGTAAGCATATTTTCTTAAAGATTAGTTCTTTTATTGATAGTTATGTTAAATAATTGTTAAGCAAATTTTTTTTTTTTAATTATTATTGCATATAAATTTCGTAACTAATCAATATTTTTATTTACTCATTTTTGTATGAAGATGTTTTCAAATTCTTATTTTCTGTCTTCATCTTTATTTTTGAACAGGGACACTTGTTTTGTATGTTTTTTTATATGTAAACCCTGTGTTTATTTAAAATTTTTTACTTGTAAATATTAGTATATACATTTTGCATAATTAAAAAATTTTCTTTTCAATATAATTTCATTTACATATATTATGTTGTATACGATATTATATAAATTATTTAAATATATCTTTTAAACGTATCACAATTTGATATTATTATTTATTGTTCACATTTCTGGAAAGCAACTTTTAGTTTGGCAAAAGTTCCTAGAGACTGTTTCAGTCTACGGCTTTGGGTTATCAATACACGATCTATAATTTGGGGACCATTTGTCATATCGGGCCCAGGTGATCCATGGTCACGAATCCCGAAATATAGATTCTTCCACAATTTGCGTACTCTGATCCCAAACTATCCTTTCAAAGCAAAGTCTACGCGCTTTACATTTTAAATATTTAAAAAAATACATCTTATAATTTAAAATTCACTATCATTTGATAGCAGAGCTATCAAATGAATCAGTTTTGGTTCTTTTGCTATTCTATCTTTATGTTGTTTTCTGAATGTGTTCACTATTATATAATTACTAAAAATTATATAATCTGTTTTTTTTTTATTTATTCTAATTTACTCATTATTATAATTTTTTTATTTTTTATGAGTTCTGTTTTACAAAATGCCTACTACAAGGAGTATGAATATCCAAGAAGGTGTTGATCCCAACAATACTGATCAGTCAAATCAGTCAATTCTTACACATTTATCTCCACATCCACCACAAAGTGAGACACAAGATATGTTTGAAACACCACATCAAACATCAGCAGTCAATATGGCAGCTATTTCTACACAACTGGCCTCTACCAATCATGTTTTGGCAGATACCGTGAGACAATTTTCAGTAGTTCAACAAGGCATGAGTCAACAACAGAACCAGACACTAGAGCTAAGTAGCATTTTACAAACTTTAATTAATATTACTTCAAATGCAACAAACTCGAACTTCTCTCCATCACATAATTCTGACAATTCAGTAAATATTTTTGCAAAACCATCAGTAGATTCATATTTACGTAATATTAATACATTGAATATATCTTCCCCGGAAAATATTATTAGGTTTATTTCGGATGTGCAAAACATTATTGATATTGACATTATTCCGTACAACATACTTTTAAAAGCATTAGTTCGTAAATGTGCTCAAAATGCATTTCAATTTTGGGCAGATTGCATTATAAAATCCTTGAGATGGGATGAAATCAAACAAAAATTGTTTGATATTTATATTTCGCCAACATCCAAACAGAACTTAATAGATAAAATGGTTCGTCGAATACAACTTGATAATGAATCATTTTCTGATTTTTCGGGAAATATAATTCAATTTTCAAGAATATTAATTTCGACTATTCCACAATCAGAAGTTATACAAATAATTTTTGTACATGCCAATCATATTACATTACAAATTATGGGTTTATCCCCAATCCCGTCAACCTTTGACGAATTGAATAAATTAATATGTAGGATGGAGGAAGTTCAAGCTAGGTTGCGTGATAATAGTTCAATCCATACTACGGATACCAAATTACCTAAATCAAATATTACCCCTATAGGTAATAAAAATAATTATTTTTCTCTTATTGTAAATCATATTCGCACACAATCGCGTATTGTCGGAAACGAAAATAGAATGAAAATAATCGCAAAATTAACCAAAATTCATCTATTTCTGATTCAAAAAACTTGAATTAGAGTCTAACAATTCTATAAACTTTTCTAATTTATTCTAATTTATTTACCAATCCAAACTGTTTTTATATGTGGTTTAATAATTACCACACTTTTCGATTCTGGGTCTTCAATTAATGCAATTCGTGCTAAAACATTAAACAAAATAAAAAAATTAAAAACTGATATTCAAATTTCCAAGACTAATATTTATATTTATTTGCCTGGTAACAATAAGTTAAATGTAACGTTTTTAGCAACGTTACATTTTAAAATTGCTAATTTAAGTTGGACACAACAATTTTGTATTGTCGATAATTTACCATTTGATCTACTTATTGGTTGCAAAACACTTCGACATTGCGGTATTGTTTTGGATTTTGCTTCTTCAAAAATAAATTTTCACCATGATTCTACTGTTACTATACCTTTTTCTTGTTTTACTAATAATAGAAATATTTTAACAACTATTTGTGAATCACAAATTTATATGAACAAGATGCAAAATCAAAAACTCGAAACTTTATTAAACAGGTACCAAGCAATTTTTTCAGAATTACCGGGAAAAGCAAAAGGTTACGAGTATAAAATTAAATTAAAGGATAATATTCCCGTTGTCAAATCTCCATATTATTTATCACCTGATAGAGCTAAGATTTTAGAAAATCATATTAACAATTTAGTTAATCAGGGAATATTATATCCGTCGAATAGCTCGTATGCTAGTCCAGTCTTTTTTGTAGCTAAAAAAGACAACACATATCGTTTAGTTGCAGACTATAGGTTTTTAAATAAATATATCCAATTTGATCCAATGAGTTCCATCAATCAATATGGCTCATATTTTCGCGAGTTTGGGGTCATCCAAAGTATTCTCACTTCTTGACATGCGCAGTGCGTTTAACCAAATACGCTTAAGTAATGACTCCAAACATGTCACAGCTATAGTTACCCAATTCGGAACTTATCATTGGAACTTTGTACCTTTTGGATTAAATGTATCAGCTCAAGCATTAGCACGTTTTTTATACTCAAATTTGAGTGAATTTCGTCATCAATTTCTTTTGATATATTATGATGACTTAATTATTCATAGTCCAGATTTGGATTCACATTTGGTTCTCTTAGATCTACTATTTTCAAAAATAGAAAAATTAGGCATTACAATTAATAAAGATAAAGCCCGATTCTGTATGTCAAGAATTAGACTCTTGGGAAGTATTGTTTCTTCGGAGGGTCGTTACATGGATCCATTAAAAATTCAAGCTATAAAGGATATGCCGACTCCAAAATATGTTAAAGACATTTCTAGGCTTGTGGGCGCGGCAGCATTCTATTCAAGGTTTATACCGATGTTTAGTCACATAGTTGCTCCGTTAAATGAACTTAAAAAGAAAAACATTAAATTTAAAATTACACGAGTTCATTTGGAGGCTATTGATAAACTTAAAACTGCACAAACATCGGCACCCGTGTTAAAATTCCCCGACTTCACAAAACCTTTTATATTACAGTGCGATGGAAGCTCGTCTGGAGTGGGAGGTGTCCTTTTACAAAACTTCTCGGACGGTATTCACCCCATAATGTTCATTTCTCAAAAATTGAATCCTGCAGAAGCAAAATATAATTCACATGAACTTGAAATGCTTGCAGTTATTGTATCTTTGGAGAAATTTAAAGATTTTCTAGTAGATCGGCATTTTATCTTACAAACGGACTGCCGCAGTCTGTTATGGTTGTTTAACACCCCTCAAAAATTTAATAAACTGTCTCGATGGATATTAAAAATTTCAAGATATGATATTACTCCTGAGCATATTGAAGGGAAAAATAACCATATGGCTGACTTTCTTTCTCGACTTTTTGAATCCGAAAATGTTGATATGAACCAAAATGTAGAATCCACATCTTTATCAAAAACATAAAGACTAAGAAAATGAATATTAATGATCCAGGATATTCATTTTTAGTTAAAAAAATAATAGAATCTTTGGATCAAACTCATATTGATAATGATACTTATAGTAAAAATATTTCGAGTCATGAGTGTGTTAACGCATTATCCGAACCCCTATATGATTTTCTTTCCGTAAAAAATGAGCATAGGAAATCTGAATCGTGTAAACCCATTAACCAATCAATTAAAAACGGTATTAATGTTAAAAATTTTTACATTAGAGACGGACTACTTTATAAATTTGTCGGAAAAGAAAATCTTAAACGTATAGTGTTACCGGATACACTTATGGATTACGTATTGAAATACTTTCATGATTCGAAGTATGGTATTCACAATTCTGTCAAAAAAACCTTCAGGGACATTTCTCGTATCTTTTATTTTAAGAACCTAGGTATCATATTGTTAAGAAATATGTCAAAAGCTGTAAGGTGTGTCAACAAATGCGACCGTACACCCGTGTCGATAAAATTAAATTATCATCAGTTGCACCCATTACAGTTTTTGACACCTTATTTGTGGACTATATTGGTCCAATTATGTGTCAAACTTTGCGATCACTTTGCGATCCCATGTATCAAACAAACATCAGAAACAGCTATCGATTGTCTTCAGAAGATATTTTTCCAACATGGTTTTCCGAAGAATGTTGTAAGTGATAATGGACCAGCATTCGCATCTCATAAGTGGAAAATATTTTTATTCAATAATGGTATCCAATCATGTTTTACTTCACCATATATACCGTTATCGAAAAAAGCTGAGACCGGCATAAAAACTGGTCGAAGTTTTTGGGCTTCGTAATCTTAAACTATAACAACACGTTTAAGCAGTCCATTAACACTACACCAGCACAAGCATACTTCGGTAGACCACTATTAACACCATTTATCATCATCCAACAACTTTCTGACTTACTCACGGATCAACAAACGCCAACAAAACTGCCAATTGACAAAGCAATTAAAATTGTACTTCAACATCGGGTTTTGCAAACATCAAACACACCCGCTGTGTCAAAATTCAAAGTAGGTCAATGGGTAATGATAAAAAATCTCGCTCCGATTACTAAATTCAACGACTCACCCAAATTTAAACAAAAATTCGTCGGGCCGTATATAATTTTGAAGTTTACATCCCCCACTTCTGTGAGAATACGTACTGGTAACAACAACAAGATCATCGGTTCCAGCATCTATAACTTACGACCATATTACAATCGATAGCCCTGTTTTATCTGATGCCCGTCTCGACAGGAAGGGTATACTGATATGTTAGGGTATGATATATGAATATGTACAAACATTTTATGACACGTATTGTTCTTTTTTCTTTTCTTTTGCCAAGCGGTTCGCTTTTTCCAACCCTCGGGGTATGAATGTAGAATTTTTTATGTATTTAAAAATCACCCCTTACATATATTTATGTTATGATAAAAAATTCCAGTTAAAACATTCAATAACAAAACTTAAAAAATATATAATTATATTACCTAACTTGTTTGCTTTTTTGAAAAAATTTTTTTAAATCAAGTTTTTACAAGACCCAAAAATAGTTGACTTCACGGGTAAAATTATTAATATTAAGACAGTCGATATTTTTGGCAGTGGATGAACGGGACACAGTTGATGTACAGTCGATATTCGAGAGAGTTGATATCGATATAATTGCTAACGGAACATTCATTTACATTCTTTCAATTCGGAGCAATCATTACGGAGGAGACGACATAAGATCATTACATTGAAATCATTACTTGGAGATTATTACATGGAACCAGTTTACGATTTTATAACTGCAATTGTTGGTCAATTTTGGTTTTCGTTCATAATCAACATAAATTGGAATTATTATATTTTGGATTTCATCATTTTTAACTGGTGAACGATTCGACATACTTTTATATATTTTGATTAATTCCGGATTGCAATTTGATTTTAATTATAATACTTTATACTTTAATTTATAAGAATCTAAAAGTAAGAAATTATATATATATTAAATTTTAGATGTTTTGGTTGGAATTATATTACAATGGAAAGAACTTGCGTTGGTAAAATAATGAATCATTTTCAATATATTTTTAGTTTAAATTAGTTAGACTCTCTTTTTTTTTATATATATCAAATCATCATTGCAAATGCTTTAAATGCTTATTCTTTGCGTTATTAATTTTTAAGTATAACATTTGGTAAAGTAAGCATATTTTCTTAAAGTTTAGTTCCCTTATTGTTAGTTATGTTAAATAATTGTTAAGCAAATTTCTTTTTTAAAATTATTATTGCATATAAATTTGGTAACTAATCAATATTTTTATTTACTCAATTTTGTATGAAGATGTTTTCAAATTCTTATTTTCTGTCTTCATCTTTATTTTTGAACAGAGACTTGACACTTGTATTGTAGTATTCACAAATATTCTACTGTGAATCAGTAAATCACAATGTTCATTATTTTTTTGGTATGTTTTTCTATATGTAAACCCCGTGTTTATTTAAAAATTTTTACTTGTAAATATTAGTATATACATTTTGCATAATTAAAAAATTTTCTTTTGAATATAATTTCATTTACATATATTATGTTGTATACGATATTATATAAATTATTTAAATATATCTTTTAAAAGTATCACAATTTGATATTATTATTTATTGTTCACATTTCTGGAAAGCAACTTTCAGTTTGGCAAAAGTTCCTAGAGACTGTTTCAGTCTACGGCTTTGGGTTATCAATACACGATCTATAATTTGGGGACCATTTGTCATATCGGGCCCAGGTGATCCATGGTCACGAATCCCGAAATATAGATTCTTCCACAATTTGCGTACTCTGATCCCAAACTATCCTTTCAAAGCAAAGTCTACGCGCTTTACATTTTAAATATTTAAAAAAATGTATCTTTTAATTTAAAATTCACTATCATCATCTCTAATTATATATGGTCAGGTATAGATAGCTATATAACGGAATAAGTAATTCGTATATGCCTTAAAAAAGTACTTTCCACAGTTCTAAAAATTCAATATTTATTGATTTGTTATTATATAACTACAATAACAAATATTAGGAAACCTAATTTTCTTAACGAATTACATAATATTTTAAATTTTTCTAATATTATTCTTTGTTTTTATTAATAATTATTGCTGATTATTCTTTGGCTTATTGAATATTTTGCTCATTAGTTCGCTTTAATTCACCCACTCGCTGCGACATAGCTCTCTCAACTTCGCTTCTGGTTTGAGGAACTCCCTTGCGAGTTTTCCATCCCTTTAAAGAAGCCTGCTGTAAAGCAAAATCTAAAATAATTTCAAGAAAATAATATCTTATATTAATTTAAGGACCAACAATAAAACTAAATATTTCTTTTAATTACCAATTATTTCATTTCGTGCAACCTCATTAAGTGGTTTCATTCGCAGTGGTTGTCTATGTTGCTCACGTAGAGATTGGCCAGTAAAAGTTGCGTTTAACAAACCTTAAGGCTTAAAAACACCAGGAAATAATTATCGCGCAACATGAGTTGCTTGACTAAACAATGCTTTGGTTAAGTCAGATTTTTTATAATAAATCTGGTCCATTAATTTTTCCATCCATAATATAAAAACAGTAATTACAATATAATAATATTAATATCATTATTCGTTGTATTCTAAAACAACAGAATTTAGAGCAAGCTGGTTAAATCAAGTTTATTAAAACCCAATATTGAATCCTAATTTAATACGCACCTTTTCTTCAGGACATTCCTTCCCATACAGATCATTGTCATCAATAAGGTATCTGGTTGCGCTTGATTTACGTTCATCGGCACTTTTATTGTGACTGCAGGATTTATTATCATTAACGATTGTTTGGTCTCCTTGTTATCTTTACTGCTATCAAGATAATCTTCCTTGTTATTATCAGAACTAAGATAATTTACATGAGGGTCATCTGATTCTCTTTATGACTCTGTTCGAGAATCAATTTTATGTTTCTTTTTTTAAAATCAAACAATTTGATTTTTTCGAAGATGGTGCTGCTACATAAATGATAAAATATTTAAATTAACTTATGACAACTTTAAAAAATACTTAGAAATGTTACTTTATTATTTTTAGAAATTATGTTTTAATTTAAAGCAATATAGTTTGAATATAGTTTGTAACTAATTATGCACTGCTGATAGAAGAGACTATTTAAAAGAAATGAAATATTATTAAAAATAAATTTATTCTTATACAGTGGCGTAGCGAGCTTAACTCGCGCCCGGTTGGACTTGAGCTTAACTGGGTTCTAGCTAGGCTTTAAATTTGAGACAAAAAATGTAGTTGAGAAAACAAGACTAGATTTTGAAACGTATATGATCTATACAATTAGTTGAAAAGATATCTATTATTTATTTTACATATTTATAAAGAAATATTTGATAAACACGCACTTTTAAAACAATAAAAAAATAAATATTTATTATCTCTAAGAAGATACATATATTTAATAATAATATGATTATAATCTAGAGCACGGTAGTGCGTAAGGCCGAGATTTAAGGGAGACATTCGGACTTTTCACTACAGTGCTATTACTACACCTTAATTTAGCGTCGTTTTTTAGGTGCTGTATCTTTTGAACGAAAAGAGCTACAGTGTTGATATTTCGAATATAGATACTTTACGGAATTATAAGAAACAGATTTTTCAATCAACGTTAACGAATAAACCGTTAAAAAGTTATTTCACTTCAAAAACGCAAAATTCGCGGGAACGCCTACAATTCTTGGTAACTAATAGATCAATATTCTACGATACTTCCAGATATGCTGTAAAGTTGATATTTGGCATGTAGGTAACTGTAGTACCCAAACCGACGGGAAAATTGCGAAAACTGGAAATTTGTATGGGGAAAAAGGAAATTTTTACAATTTTCGTTCTAATTAAATTAGCATTAGAACGCATATATTTATCTTATTCGTTGATATTTTTATAGAGTCCTATCTGATTGGATGACACTTAGGTATTTTAATATTATTGTATTAGACCATTTAAAACTAAACATCCATGTAGAAAACACAATGAACTTATCACTAAAAATTTCTTTAACCTATAGTAGTGAATTGGCTTGTTGTATACAGCAGTTGGCATATAGCATTTAAAAGATAAGCAATGTTAGTTAAAATCAGTAATTGGATGGGTGAACATTGTGTACAGATTTTTTTTTGTAATTTTGAAATAAACATTAATTTATATTCTCATTTTAACTTTTTTATGATATTTTGCATTGATGAATTATTATTTATTAACTTCAATTGTTTCAGTGCAACCCCCCGGAAAATTGGAAAAACATACTCCAAAATTATGTTTTTCTTTTTTATAAATGCTAGAAAGATAGAATTTTCACTAATCGGTCCGAAATAACGTTAAATTAACATAATATTTTGAAAAATTTCATTACCTATATCGCAACCACACCGAAAATGGGGAAAACATCCCTAAAACTGACCTTTTCACTTCTATTCATGATAGAAAGATCGGTTTTTTTCCATTCGACGTGGAACAGTTTCAAAATAACAGAATTATTTGAAGGAAGAAAATTTTTCCATCACAACCCTTCGAACTTGGTAAAAACACCCCCAAAACCAACCTTTTTGTTCTATACATGCAGCAAGGTGCAGTTTTTTGCAATCGACGCTTAATAGCTACAAATTAGGAAGTTATTTCGGAAAACTTAATTTTTTTTATTGCAACCTCCCGAAAAATCGAAAAAACACCCCCCAAAATTACGTTTTTCAGTTCTATATATGCTGAAATAAAGTCAAGTTAATTGAATACCTTAAAAAATTTCATTTCCTACATCGCAACACCCCCCCCTCCCGAAAATAAGGAAAACAACCGTAAAATTGCCATTTCATGTCAGTTCTAGTTAGAGAGATGGGATTTTCTTAAGTCAAGTTAACAGATTACTTTGAAAAATTTCATAATCTACATCGGAAACCTCCGAAAAAATACCCCTTAAACTGCCTTTTTCACTTCTATTCATGTTAGAAAGATCAGGTTTTTTTCATTCGACGTGGACCGGGTTTAAAATAATAGGATTATTTTAAAACCGTAAATTTTTCCATTGTTACCCTTCGCAAATGGGAAACACACCCCTAAAACTACCCCTTTTCTTGTATACATGCTAGGAAGATGCAGTTTGTTATATTCAACGCTAAACAGCTACAAATTAAGAAGGTTATTCAAAAAACTTAAAAACTTTCATCGCTTCCTCCCAAAAAAAATCTTTAAAGCACCCCCGAAGCTACCCTTTTAACTTCTATTCATGGCAGATAGATGGGATTTTCACCAATCGACCCAAAATAAAGTCAAATTAACAGAATACCACGAAAATTTCATAACCTACATCGCAATCCCCAAAAAGGGGAAAAACACCCCTAAAACTGCCCTTTTCATGTTAGAACGGACGGTTATTTTTATTCAACGTGGAACTGGATTAAAATAACAGGATTATTTTATAAGAGTAAATTTTCCAATCGCAACCATTCACAAATGGAAAAAACACCCTTAAAAGCATCCTTTTTCTTCTATACATGTCAGAAAAATGTGGTTTTTTGCATTCGCGCTTAATAGCTACAAATTAAGAAGGTAATTAGAAAAACTTAAAACTTTTCCTCACCACTCCCAAAAAAGATGGGAAAACAACCCCCTAAAGTTCTATTCATGGTAGAAAGATGGGGTTTTTTGCCTTTGGTGGAGAATTTCTAAGACATTTCTAATATACTGTTAGTCAATACCTAACATATATGAGATTCTATACAATAAACATACAAGTGTTACACATTCAATTGTTTTACCTCAGAACTCCGTTATTTATGAACCGATTTAGAATTTTTTGTTTTAAAGGGTTTAATTTCTCATTGTCACTATTATTATATAACAACCATACTATATTGATGTTTAAGCCTTTCAAAAAGCGAGCAGAGCCAGTTGACGTTAAATAACGCGAAGCGGTCTCCTTTGTATATGTAAATCTAAAAAGAGTAAAGTATCGCTAAGCGTAAAGAAACGCAAAGCATACGTGAAGAGTAACAAAACGCGTAGCGTTTTGAGCGAAGCCTTCGGCTTCGTATATTTAAGCCTTACAAAAAGGATTGACATCCGACCAAAAACATAAATGTAAGAAAGGGCCGAGTTTTCGGGAAAATCCTTAATGTTATAGTTCCTTCTTAAAAAGGGATGATATGGAAGAAAGGACCGAGCTAATATTGTTACAAAGTTGTTATAATTATTACAAAGTAAATAGCACTAGATTTCATATAATAGTTGCTTCTTAAAAAGTGATGATATGGAAGAAAAGACCGAACTATTTACAAAGTAAATAGCTCTAGACTTCAGATAATAGTTGCTCTTCGAAAAGTGATGATATCCCATTAAAGAGCCGAGCTATTTACAAAGTAAATAGCTCGGTAAACTATTAACTAAAAAAATTAATGAGGGGTAAATTGATTAAATGTAAGAAAAAATTTGGTTGAAATTTATTTCGTAAGTTTTCCCTTAGTATGTTTTTAAAATTTTATATATCGCGGCAAGTTATTTTTCCTGAGGATTTCAAATATTTTAAAACTTGCCGCGTTATAAAATTTTATAAAATTATAAAAAATTTTAGTTATAAAATTTTAAAAACATACTAAGGGAAAACTTACGAAATAAATTTCAACCAAATTTTTTCTTACATTTAATCAATTTACCCCTCATTAATTTTTTTATTTAATAGTTTACCGAGCTATTTACTTTGTAAATAGCTCGGCTCTTTAATGGGATATCATCACTTTTCAAAGAGCAACTATTATCTGAAGTCTAGAGCTATTCACTTTGTAAATAGTTCGGTCCTTTCTTCCATATCATCACTTTTTAAGAAGCAACTATTATATGAAATCTAGAGCTATTTACTTTGTAAATAGCTCGGTCGTTTCTTCCATATCATCACTTTTTAAGAAGGAACTATTACATTAAGGATTTTCCCGAAAACTCGGCCCTTTCTTACATTTATGTTTTTGGTCGGATACATTAATAAAACTAATTACTATGTTTAAATTTTCCTTTCTTTTGATGAAGCAATTTTATCAATAATATCATCAAAGTTGATCATTTCAAATTTTTCTTTTTCCACACTTAAAAATGCTAGGTCACTTAGGCGATCTTGTCCCATCGTTGATCGTAGATATGTCAAATTAAATTAAATTTGCTGAATGGACGTTCGCAGCTAGCAATTGATACTGAGATAGTCAGGAGTATTTGAAGTGCCACTCTGAGGTTTGGAAAAACATCTTCTCCATACGAGATTATAAAAGTAAGAAATTCTAATGCTGTTTTAGGTTCAATTTCTTTTCAACTACAACTTAGATACCCTATAATTGCAGAAGAAGGAGAGGACGCCAGATAAGACGGTGGAGGGACTAACTTGTCAAATTCGCAGGTGGTCAGTGGATGCGCAAGGCAAACAATAGGGAAAATTGGAAGCAATTAGGGCAGGCCTTTACCCAGCCAGTGGGCTGATTTAGGCTATTATTATTATTATTTTTATTAGTTGTAATATTCCAAATTTAATACTGATTTTGTCGAATCTACATCTTTTTTTAAACTCGATGTCCGAATTAAAATCAAAATAATTTTGTATATCTCGAATCAAAATGGATATCAATATTATAAATAATGATATTATGTAAACCCAAAAAATCCATTATCTTCACAATTTTTTTTACAGCAAAATTATTTAAGATTGTCTACTAAAATGTTGGCTTAAATAAAATCCTCTTTTTTTAATAAAAAATATGGTTAACGTCAATAATAAAATTGTCTTATTTGACTTATTATACATAAACAGTTTTCAATTCTTAAGATTGTCTTAAGCTATGTCTATGAATATTTATCCAACCATACAATTTTAGCTAAGATCAAACTCTTAAGCTAGCCTCAAGATTGCGTTTATGCATCAAAACACTGTCTTAAGATCATGCGTAAGATGATCTTATGTTAAAGACTGGACTATGAATACCGGCCATAGTATATGTGAACTGTCAAGACTATTGTACATTGTTAAATTTAATTTTGTTATTTTATTGTTAATTTTTTATGATTAATGGATTTTATCAAATCTTGTTAAATTGTATTGAGTTTTAAAATGCATTATGATTTGATGTTTATTGCGAAGTACTTACTATGGTAAATATGGTATTGCATATGAATATTGGATCATTCTGTACTATTTCTAACATGTGCTAACTACAATAAGCATTTTTTCCGTCCACGTTCCTGCGATCCTAACTTAATTATATAAATCATGGATGTTAACACAACTTTGGACTAGTTTTAAGGTTCCACTCGTCACTTGCTTTTACTACTCTGTCTACTCAAATTTAGAAATGTCGTGCACTGTCCGCCATTAAGAATGTGTCATCAGAATAAGGCATGTGTTTTAACACATGTTCATGAATTTTTACCCCGATATCACAGTCTTTTAATGCCTTATTCATTATCACATCACTATAAATCTTGTATAAAAGAGGTGATTATATATATATATATATATATATATATATATATATATATATATATATATATATATATATATATATATATCCTATACCTTTCCCTATAGTAACCCAATTGGTATTCCCTCCGTCTTTGACTACAGTCGCTTCCTGTTTCTGATATAGTTGTACGATTATATTTAATATGTTTTATCGATTTCACAAGCCCTAAGAATATTATAAAGTTTCTTTTGGTTTATGCTATCAAAAGCCTTTTCATAGTCTATAAAACATACATAGGTGCCTTTTTAACACTCAATCATTCGTGCTTCAAACGTTCCTAAAGTAAAAATTGGTTCTCTCGTTCCCACCTCCTTTCTAATGCCGAACTGATTATCGCTTAGTTGTTTTGATAGTTGTGCTTATATTCTGTTAAGACTTATGGTACGAATTCTTCATATTTGCGTAAATTATAATTATATTAAACAGATTATGAAACATGACTGATAAATAATAAAAAATTATATTAGTTTGCTCTGGACCTGAACCAGAGGTCGTTTGCCCACTAGCATATATTTAATAATAGTGTTTATCTACTTCAGTAAGCTTACTGCCTCGTCTCAACTTGTTTTTATAAAAATTATCTAACACGATTTAATCATTACTTTCAAAACATGTTCAAACTAATAATTTGTTTTTTTGTAAATAAATTATATTTGTTTTCATAACTTTTATTTGATTGGTTTGATTTTTCTTTTGAAACATTTTTCAAAAATATAAATCTTGACTGATTAAAAAAAAATTTTTTTTTAAGAGAAAAAAAATATCTAAAATCAATACGCATTATTTTTCCAATTAAAATAAAAAAACTCCTTTACTAAGGAGAAAAATGTTTTCTCTTATAAATTTTCCTTTCCCTTAAACTAGAACATTTCTTTAAACTTAGAAACATGTGTTAGGTCCAAAAAAAGTGTTCTTAATAATTTTTATCACAACAAAATCTCCTCTTTGAGACCTCAATACACATTTTATAATTTTCTCTATTATTTTTGGTTGACCTAATTTTAACATAAGAACTAATTTCCGAATTGTAAGTTAGTAGTGGGGTATAATCTTTTGGTGTATTGGAGTGGTCCATATTTCTGTGTTACAATCTCTATTCACTGCTTTCCATTCTCGTGATATGAACTGGGGACCATTATCAATCAGTGCTGCTCTTGGATACCCATATCCGTCTAGTGAAAAGATCGGGGACTACTAGAATATTCGTTTTTCCTCGTGATGTGAGTGGATATGGACCCATCAAGTCGATGCCGACTATCTCCAAGTTGAAGTAGGTCTTTGACTTCTCATACATTGACTTGGGTTATTGGTTAATGGCTATACACTCGCACAAGTATTACACCCTTTTACGTATCTGCGTATGTCGTCTTGCATCCCATACCAGTAGACACGGTTGCGGATCTGACGATAGGTTTCTCTCCAACCAGGGTGTGCTGCTTCATCACTGTCTTGCTATCTTCTTAGAAAACCAAGTCAGCGTTCTACGGGAACCATTGGCACTTCTTCTACCATTTATTGACTATGGTACCAGAGGGTCCTTTCAGCTACGGTCTAATTAGTTCTTATGTGGTCCACTCGTCGACGTATATTACTTTGTAGTGGAGTTTAGTGATGGAAGTCACATTACGATCTTCATCCTGACATCGTCGAATGTCGTTGTGTGTGGGTATTTCTACTTGGATGAAGTTGAGGGTTATTGATGTTTTTGCCCTCCTTTCAATCATCCACTCCAGAAAGTTCTCTAGTTTTTCGTCTTCAGCCTTGCCTTGTGGTTGTCTAGAAAAGGAGTCGGCGGCTTTATTATATTTTCCAGGGACGTGAATTATTTTATAATCATAGGCTTCCAATGGCAGTGTCCATCTTGTTAATTTGACTCAACTATCCTTTATCTTGTTTAGCTATTGGAACGCTGCATCATCCGTGTATAATTTGAAGTGTCTTCCTTCAAGATATCCTCGAAACTTTCTCAATGCTCAGATAATCGAGAGGTGTTCCTTCTCTGTTGTGGCGTACTTTCTTTCTGTGGGTCCAAGTTTTTTCTGGCATAATTGATAATACTTCTTATCCTACCATCATCTTCCATTTGAAATAGAATTGCACACTTTCCGACGTCACTTGCATCCGTCTTTAACAGAATGTCTGCTTAAAATCAGGATGTGCTAGTTTGGGTGCCTTACTGCATGACGCGAAATTGATAGAAGACTCTTGGGAGGGTAAATGCTGTGTAGTCTTTCGATTGTGGATCCATTTCAATTTGCCAATAACCAGTCTGAAGATCCAGTGTAGAAAATATTTTAGCACCATTAACATTTCTCAACATCTCCTACATATCTGGAATCGGGAACGCGTTGCTCTTTTTAATATCGTTCAACTTTTTATAGTCGACGCACAATCGAAAGGTTCCATCCATCTTCTTCGGTAATACGGCGGGTGCAGCCCAGGGCGATGTGAAAGGTTCTATAATGCCATTGTCTTCCATCTCTTCGATCATTTCTTCCAGGCCCCTTTGTTTCTCATTGTTATACGGGTATGGTAGAAATTTAATGGGGGAATTCTTCGTGATTTCAATTTTATGCGTGATAGTTTTCGTGATGCTTGATTATCAATTAATGCCAATACTGATTTTCCACGCACATCAACTTACGCAATTGGCCAATTCTGGCGTGAGATCTAGGTCTCTATTTTCGATAAACAATGATCTAAGTGTAGATTCATTATTATTGGCACCATGTCATCAATATATCTGTCTACGTGCACTTTCCTGAAAAGCTGCACCTTTATATTTACGAATGCTTTAGTCTTCAGTCCTGTGGGCTGAAAAACGGTCATCAATTCTAGCTCGGCTTTAGCTCTCCAGCTTTCCAACTGCCACTTTAGCTCTCCAGCTTTCCAACTGCCACTTTGACTCGTTGAATGTGTAGCCCAACCCACGATTCATTAATGCCCAATCAATGGCTGGTCCCGTTAGTTATTTTGTGATCATTTAGACCCAACAATCTACAGGCAGATGTGTTTGCTGCAGTAATGCCGTTGCTCGCTTCAAAAACACTATTGGGTCTTCAGCTGGTCTATGACTAAACTCCGGCAAGATTGACAGAATCGTCGTTATGTCCACTGCGGCGGAGCTAATGACTGTAGTTATCTCTTCAGGACCAATACGCATTCACGAAGTTGTTGTGTTGCATGATGTTATCCACGACTTTGTTGTATTGTTCGTGCATCGACGTTTCCATCTTTGGAGTACTGAGAAATCAGATAAAAATTAGGTTTTCCATAATTTCGAATGAAGTGCAATATCTCGAAAATGGCACTCGAATGAAAGAATCAGTATACTTTAGGCTTTATTTACAAAATTTCAAGCCAATTAAACGATAGAATAGCACCTCTAAAAGTTTTTAAGAAGGGTAAGTATTCTTAATCTTACATATCATTTAGATTAGGAATACATTACTGATGCTGTCTAGCTATTCGTGCTAGAAGTATTATATGATCTTAGTTTCCTGGTGTAACCTACGAGTAGTATATATCATTGAACAATACTACTACACATATTCTTATATGTAACACAAAAAAATGATTAAATGAATTATTTCTTTTTCAGATAAATAAAGTATCAAATGGCGTTATTTACTAATGAGTTGGGTCAGAAACTTATCATTACTATTCTAGTGAGAATGCTTTTTTAAGTAAATATATATGCGTTAGGTGATTATTATTATTATAAACATAGGTATTAGTTTCACCATGTTTTCTCCATCATTATTTCTTTTGCAAAGTTCTTAGTCTGTCCACAATATACGTTCACATTCAAAAATTTCAATCTTCAAAATAGAGTGGTGGCTCTCTATCGACTGAAGAAACGCAAACTAATATATTTAATAGGGATGAATACAGACGAAAGGATGATGGTTTAAATTAAAATTCTCCTATACAAAAGTAAAAATTTAACAAAGGAAAGAAATGAAATAAGTAATACATTTAAGGGGAAGAAATCTAAGAAAAATATTAAAGAAATAACGCCTCCAAACCGATTGACCGATGAAATATCTCATGTAGGGTTTCTGACGTTTGAGTTTCTAATACGTGGCGTAGGTTTTATGGATGTCTTCTTCAATCTGCAGAGTACATTGTGCTTCCGAAAGAAAAAGCTAGTCCAGGTTAATGATAAGCTGGTAAACGTAAATATCTTTACAGGAAAGCCTGTGCCGGAGTGCTATTAACTTATGGTAATTGATTTTGTACAGGAACACTAGGTTTTGAAGAAGTGTCTTTAGTTGAGAGGTGGAGTGGATAAGCTTCTTTGCGAAGCGTTTATGTTATACTTAAGGTTCTTATGCATCCTTTCAAAAATATTATACTGCGGGTGATTCTTATAGATTTAAATAATGAACCGTTGTCCGAGACCACCACCTAATGGTGTATCCATTACGGTAGTAAATCACTTCAATATAAACTGAAGTGATTGATGATGTCAATCACAAGATTTTAATCCAAAACGAGATTGGAGATTGTGTCTCAAATGTTGCAGAGATGTACTTACAACTTAGACCAAACATAAAAATTACACAAAAGTTTTAAAAAATTATATATATATATATATATATATATATATATATATATATATATATATATATATATATATATATATATATATATATATCATCCTTGGACTTGAATCAAGTTTAGATTCTGCAATTTATCGTCCAGATTTTCTGCTGGGCTGTGTGCACCTGCCGTTCTTTGTGTCTCAGCGAGGTAAACTTGCGCAGCCTTAACTTATTCACTTATTGAGGGGATCTGAGCCCCATATATATACCATAAAAATTGGTTTTATATATTTATATATATATATATATATATATATATATATATATATATATATATATATATATATATATATATATATATATATATATATGTATGAAAAATGCATTATGCTTTGCCAAATCTGTTTGAATTTCTAAAACCAATTTTTATGGTTACTATGGAAAGTAACCATAATTCATTTTGACACGAAGTCAGTCAAATATTAAAAAAGATTTTGTGAAGACAGGAACAACAAAGTGAATAATCGACATTGAATGTTTCTTCTTTGCTTTACAGAGAAACAATTCAATTTAATTATTCACAAAAATATTACTAATTTAATTAAATATAAAAAATTCAGAAATAAAGAACATTATAAAACAACATTCTTCGTATAAAATTCACTTTCAAACGGAAATAAAGCATAAGCTACAATTTAAATTTGATATAAAAGAAGCAACAGACGGAAAATCAAATGTCATCTGCTTAACCTCTCTAGCAACACCCAATGGCCAAAAGTTTAAAATACCAGAGGAATTTCAAAATATGAATCTACACACAGAATTGCTTAAGACCCAAGCATTCACTAAATTAAAAAACACATTGAAAAAAAGACATCAATCAAAAAAGTTTGGATCACCCTAACAGATGCGCTGTATGGTACGTACATAGATGAAGATCAAAATTTACAGTTTGAAAACTAATTTCTGGAAGAAATTACAGATGGAGAAAACCCCAAAAACACAAAGGTTAGTACAGACGAAACAATGTTGAAAGTATTAGAGAAACTATTAGAAGAAAAACAAAAAGATTCTGAAATTTAAAACTTCAGCAAGAAGAGAAAATAGCAAAAGATTTTATGATCGAGAAATTCATTGGTAAAAATTCGAACGTTCATCAATGGATAATGGAATTTGAGAAAGAATGCGAACGTTTTAAAACAACCGAAGAAAACAAAAAAATTCAAATATTGCAATTTTTTTTGGAAAAAGCTTCTAAAGACTGGTATAGCTAGCTGCATGGTATTAAAATTTATAGTAGAGTGAGAATGGGAAACATGGAAAATAAATTTTTGTGAAACATTTGCAAATAAAGGATGGTCACTCATTAGATATTCTTTATCCTTTAGATACCAATCAGGTTCATTATTAGAATATGCATTAAAAAAAGAAAAAGTGTTACTAGACATGACAAAATCAATTGATAAAAGAATATTAATAGATCTCATCGCAACTGGCTTACCAAATTTCATATGTGATAGGATTGACAGAGAAAGTTTAAAGGAAACTGAAGACCTTTATAATGAGATAGGTAATTTAGAACATCTAATTAACAAAAATAAATGGATGAGTAAAAATAATAATAAAGACATTAATATCAAAGAAAAAACTGAAAAAGTACCATGCAAAATTTGTAAAAGAAGAAACGGAGGCATGCGATATCATCCGGAATCAATATGTTGGTTCCGAGATGATGATGATAAAGAAGACAAGCAAGAAAATAATTCTGAATTAGAGGTATAACTCAATTAAAACGAATAAAAAAACTAATAATTGATCACTGGGATCAATGACTCAGGTTTAAATGTTTCACTAATAAATTCAAAAATATTAAAAATAAAAAATATTAATAAAGATAAAAACAAAAAAACTAATCTAAAAACGATTAATGGTGTGAATGAAACAGAAGGAATGATTATATTTAACAAAAATTTTTAATATAGAACACGTAATCGATGTTTTCATAATAGACAATAAAAATTTCAATTACGAATTGTTAATTGGATAAGAGTGGATAAAAAAGTTCAATTTAGCACAAAACGAGTACTTAAAAATTGAAGAGAAAACGCCAAAAATAGGCGAAAATGAAAAAAATGAGTATTCTATAGAAAAAAAAAGAATTCCTGGTAGATCAGGTATAGAAAACCAATTTAATAATCAAAGATTTAATGAATGTATCGAAACTAGTGTTTTTTTATGAACATGTAATGGAGGAAAAATTCCAAATTTCAATAAACCAAATCAATTATGATGAAAAATCAATGATAGAAAATCTAATTGAAAAATATAAGTCACTGTTTGCCAAACATAAATATGATGAAGAGTGAAAAATTACGAGGCTAGAATAGACCTATATTATTGACAAATACTGTTGTTAAAGACCATACAGGTGCTCAATTGAAGATAAACAAGAGATAGAACAACAAATTTCAAATTTACTAAAAAAAGGATTAATAGAAGAATCGTTCAGCCCTTTTGCTGCCCCAGTAACTTTGGCATATGAAAGAGATGAAAATTAAAAATCAAGATTACGCATAGATTTCAGAGATCTAAATAAAATCATAATACCAGAGTCTCAACCTTTCCCATTAATTGAAGATTTAGTAGTAAAAACAAGAGACTGCAAATATTTTACAAAACTTGACAGAAGAAAAACAGGATTTATCACATAAGAAGGACACTTTCAGTGGACCTGTTTGCCATTTGGATTGAAAACATCACCAGCTATTTTTCAAAGAATTTTAAGTAACATAATTAGGAAATATAAACTTTCAGGTTCCACAGTTAACACATAGATGTTATTTTAATTTTCTCAAAAAATTTTAATGAACATATCGACCACTTAACACAATTACTAGAAGCAATAAAAAATGAAGGTTTAAGATTAAAATTCTCCAAATGCAGTTTTGCCTCAGATTCAGTCACATATTTAGGACATATAATAAAAAATAATTCGGTTTCTCCAATAAAGGACAATTTAATATCCATACGAAATTTTCCAATACCGAAAACTCTAAAACAAGTAAGACAATTCTTAGGAAAAATCAATTTCTATAATAATTATGTGCCAAATAGTTCAATCATACTAGATCCACTACACAATTTATTGAGGACAAAAATTTATTAGGACAGAAAAATGCCAAGAGGCCTTTAAAAAAATTATAAATTTTCTTTGCACTTAGCCAACACTAGGAATTTTTGATCCAAAGCTACCAATACATATTTACACCGATGCAAGCTTACAAGATGTAGGAGCTGTATTAAAACAACCACAATTAAATGAAGAAATAGAAAAAAATCATGAAAAATCAGTGGCATATTTTTCAAGAAAGCTGAATGAAACACACAAAAAAAATAAAGCAATATATCTAGAGAGCTTAGCAATAAAAGAAGCACTGAACTACTGGAAGTATTGGTTATTAGGCAGATCATTTAAAGTTTTTTCTGCTCATAAGCCATTGGAAAAGATGAATATCAAAGAAAGAACAGATGAGGAATTCGGTGATTTAACGCACTATTTATCACAGTTCGATTTCCAAATAATATACAACCTAGGTAAAAATAATTTAGAAGCCGATTGCTTAAGCAGAAACCCTGTGATAGAACCACAAGAAAATAATAAAGAAGAATTAAGAATCGTAAATTTAATACAACTGAAGACAAGCATGAAAATAATTCAGAATTAGAGATATAAAGATATTTTAGAAGATCAAGAAAGAAATCTAGAGTTGCAGACTAATAAAGATAAATTTGAATGAAAAGATGGTATATATTATAAAAAAATTAAGAAAAGAAACAAAATCATAATATCAGAAAACTTTTGTAAAAAATTATTACAAAGATATTTTAGAAGATCAAGAAAGAAATCTAGAGTTGCAGACTAATAAAGATAAATTTGAATTAAAAGATGGTATATATTATAAAAAAATTAAGAAAAGAAACAAAATCATAATATCAGAAAACTTTTGTAAAAAATTATTACAAATGTATTATACAACAAAAAATTTAACGCAAAATATAAAAGAAATCTGTAAAAACTGTGTTATCTGCGTAAGGAACAAATCTCGAGGACAAAATAAATTCGGTCTGATGTCACAATTAGGTCCCGCAAAAAGTCCATTTGAGATAATTTCCATCGATACCATTGGAGGGTTTGGTGGATCAAGATCATCAAAAAAATATTCACATCTGTCAGTGGATCACTTCACGAGATACGGATATATTGTAACATCAAAAACACAAAACGCCAATAATTTCATCAAATTAATTCAAAAAGTACTCGAGAATAATAACATAGGTATGGTTTTGACTGACCAATATCCAGGCATAAATTCTAAAGAATTTAAAAGTTTCTTGATAGAAAAAAATATACCGATTATTTTCGCAGCAGTCAATGCACCATTTTCTAACGGTTTGAATGAGAGATTGAATCAGACATTAGTTAATAAAATTCGATGCAAAATAAATGAAAAAAAAAAAAATTTTCATGGACAACCATAGCACATGAATGTATAAAAAAATATAATAAAACCGAACATACAGTTACTAGTTTTTCTCCAGAATACTTATTGCATGGTATAAACTCCTTGATATTACCAGATGAATTAAAACAAAATAAATTAAGTGATAATCTAATTGAAGATAGAAAAATCGCCTTAGAGAAGAGCATAAAATACCACGCTTATAACATAATCGATAAGGTTTCAAATTCAATTTACAGGGTAAATACGGGCAATAGAGGGTCAGAATCAAATCTATTTCATATTACTAAGCTTATTCCGGCTTTGGATTCCGTCACGGAAGATATAGAAAATAAATCTCATTTGTTCTCCGAAGGGGGGGAAATGTAAGGAAAATAGATTATTTACTTTCCCAAATCTGTTTGAATTTCTAAAACCAATTTTTATGGTTACTATGGAAAGTAACCATAATTCATTATGACACGATGTCAGTCAAATATTAAAAGAGATTTTGTGAAGAAAGGAATAACAAAGTGAATAAAAGTGAATAATCGACATTAAATGTTGTTTCTTTGCTTTACAGAGAAACAATTCAATTTAATTATTCACAAAAATATTACTATTAAATTTAAATATAAAAAATTCAGAAATAAAGAACATTATATATATATATATATATATATGTCGGAATCGTACGTTTGTCAAAGGAATAAATGTGGTTTTGATATTTATGGATACGTCTGTTCGAACATTTCTCTACATCTATATGTTTACAGTTTTACACTTACATTTATAAGTACAAAGAAACTATTTTTTAAGAAAAGGTTTATTTTATTACAGTATGTCCGACATAAAGAATCCTCCAGATATAGAGGTCCGGAAATTAGATATTATCAATACTTATATATTCTTAGAATAAAATAAATTGTCTAAAACTGCAATAAAGAATAATTGCTTTAAGATTTATCAATTAACACAGTAAGTAAGGGTTCAGCTGAAGGGGCATGTTTGACCTCTACTTAGACGCAAATTGTACGGTACGGATGTTAATAAACCTATTTTTGTGATATACCAGAGATGGTACATAAATATAATGTAGTAATGGAATGACCCCTTTCCAATATTTTTACAAACATCAAGGAAGGGGGATGAGTTTCAAAAAGGAAGCAGGATAGTCAGTTCTGTGAGGACAGCACCCGAGTACAGACCGTATCGTGCAGTTGCGTATTAGTATCAACTGAACTCTGCTGAAAGTTACATGAAAATAGCATCACATGGAAATAGCGTTTGGATTGTTGGTAGCCCTTTTGGACTAGTATAATTAATTATGTTTATTGATGAGATAACCGTGGTATGGCATTTGTTAGTATTATTCGTGTTGTATCTGTATTGTTAACTGGAGCCAACTTACTGTGTCGTAGGTTGAACTATTTGTAATTACTGATTGTGAAAGTGCGGGACACCGGGTATTATTGTAGACTAGTGCGTGTTTGTGAAAATGCAGTTTTCAGTGTACTATTGGAAATTGGTAAGTGTTTGTATTTTATAAAAAAAACAACAATGCCTGACAACTATATACTGGTTCAAACGACCATGCTCCCAAATATGCAAATTCCGACATATATATATCACTACATATTATAAAACAAAACCCTGAGCCGCGTCTGTCTGTCTGTCTGTCTGTACGCGATAAACTCAAAAACTACTGCACCGATTTTCATGCTGTTTTCACCAATGGATAGAGTAGTTCTCGAGGAAGATTTTAGTATATAACTTGTCAAATTTTTTATACATTGGTCCTTACATATTATACAAATTATTCATGAGGAAGGTATAGTTCTTGTATATATATATAATTTATCCGACCTTGATGGGAGAAAATATTATGTTACTTGGTTATAAGGGCGTTACAAAATTTTTGCGGGTGAAGCCGCGACGGGTAATGCTAGTATATATACATATATATATATATATATATATATATATATATATATATATATATATATATATATATATACATATCCATCCAAGGCCTGGTAGGACCTTGCCGTTGGTGCAGAGGCTAGAGTTCATCGATGGCAGGAATACTCATGTCGGACAGACAGAATAGCCATGATCAGGCAGACTAAGGAACCATGGCATCCCAGCCAGCATTTCGAGGCATTGTGCCTAGAGAACTAGACGAAAGCTATCTCGGCAGTGTTAAATGCTAGGTAATAGACAGCGCGATTAACTCGTGGGACAAAACAAACTATGGCGCTCAGATCCTCTCAAAAAGTGAATAAGTCGAGGCTGCGCAAGATAAGGCGCACATAGCCCAGCAGAAAATCTGGACGATAAATTCCAGAATCTAAAGTCGATTCAAAACCGAGGGTTAAAATCATAATTCAGGCTTGGGCAAGTCAGTCTTAGACCATTATAAGCTTCAGAGGGCTAAAATGCCAGCTCTTCAAAAGCTTTAAATAAGCCTCCAGCACAGTAAAACAGCCTCCGCTGTCTTCTGTGAAAATGTGCTGGCAGGGGAATGTCCATAGCTGTAGTCCAGGAACCTGGACACCAAAAGATTCTTGGACTAGAAAATGCAGGAGGACATTATGAAAGGAAGGGCATAAATGTCTTACCGCTGTCAGAGTTTTGTCAGAGACTTTATAAATACAACATACAACTAAAAATACAACATAAGGAACAGAATTGGAGTGGTAATTATCGCTTCGGCCTCCCTACCCAATGATGCATCTACTCCACAATCAGCATTGGAGATGAAAGACCTGATCCAGTATTGTGAGAAAAAAAATCACCAACTGATCATGGGGTGCGATGCAAACGCTCATCACACTGCATGAGGAATTACTAACACAAATGTAGGAGGTGAGTACATCTTTGATTATATTATAGCTAATAACTTGGATATAGTTCATCAGGGCAACGACTTTAATTAACAGAATTCGGCAAGAAGTCAAAGATGTAACACTAAGTACGTATAAAATCAGTGAAAAAATCAAGAAATGTCTAGTATCCGATGGACCATCTGCTTCGGATCACAGACAAATCTATTACAATTAAAAGTAAAAACAGACCACTTTAATATACACTATCGGGAACCGAGAAAAATAAATTGAGACGAATATAATTCGACGATAAAGTTCAAACTCGCCACAATCCGGAAAAAAGTTTAAACAGTACTGGATATCGAGGTTACTGCAACTGAGCTTCAGTATGCAATAATTAACTCTGCCCAAGAAAACTGCCCAGAGGTCTCAAAAGGCATCTTCAAGTCAACTTGCTGGTGGAATAATGACCTAAGGAATCAAAGGCAAAAAGTTCGCCAACTATAAACAGAGCAAAACGGTTAGGGAACTGGAACAACTACCATGAAGCCCTCACTGAATACAAAAGTTCTCTGAAAAAAGCCGAAATAAACTCATAGAGGGAACTCTGTCAGCAAGACTCCTTGGTATCCTACACAGTTAAAAATAATGGTAATTTTACAAAATATTTACTGTACATAAGTAAAGTAATCTTTCAAATTTTAGTTCCAAAAATGCGAATTACTATATTCAAATAAGATATTTACCCAATGAGGTTGCAATATTAATATTTTTATTATAAAGGTACAAGATAAGTTTGTAATTTTAGTATATGTTTGTATTAGTCAAATACAGATGTAAATTTACACTATATACTTTTGTAGTTACATTTTACAAGAATGTATAGTAATATTATCATGCAGTCGTTGTATAATTAATTGTTTTGTGATATAAGTACACACTGACTTTATAATTTTACTATTTTCTAGTAATAATACAATATCGATCCCAAATCTACAACGACTTAGTAATATGTTGTTTACTATATAGTAATTTTACAAAACAAATTTGCGAATAACTTTTATAAGTCGTTTTGTAAAATTACAAATCTAATCCTTGTAAATATTTCCTATATATTATGCAGTTATATGTCTATCTCACCTAGAGTATTGCTGCTTCGTTCTACGATGTACACTCTTCGCGGAAGTAGTCGGTTGTAATTTAGGCTTTAATATAGGCTCTTGTTTGTAAGGTATTCTAGATGAGGGTTCCATGTTAGTTTAATATACCATCACTGCTAAGAATTTGGTTTCCCTTGCGATCTGTAGTCTTTCAGCCAAGAGTATGGGTGGTTTTATTTTATCCACCTTCTTGTTTTGTATGAATGGAATTATGTGGTTTTACCAGGGTTTATTTTTAATCCGTCGTTGATACACCATTCCTGTGTGAATCTTAGAGTATTTTGCATAAGCTTCGAAATTGTACTTTCACAGGGTTCTTGGATTGCAAATACAATGTCGTCCGCAAATCTGTTCACTGTCAGACTCCATAGGAGTGGAGATAAGACACGACCCTGTGGACATCCTTTGGTGGCTTTCACAGTGACACACTCTCCAAGAAATGAAGTTTGTACTCTTCTACCTATGAGCATAGAGTTTATTCATCTGCAGAAGTTTCCTTTTACTCCGTGCTGACTTGCAGAGTTAACCATGGAACAGTGCCCCTTGAGTTTAATGAAATCCTATTAGTCTTTCTATTGTTTTTAGTAGAAACGATGACAGTGTAATTGGACTTAAATTCTTTCCCGTGGAGTGATTGAGCCTCCTCGATTTTGGTAAGGTCACTCTTACCGGCGTCCATACTGTAGTATGACGCCACTTAGATTTATTTAAACTCAAACTGAGTTTAAATAAATATATTTAATATAAAATAATTAATTAAAAACTTGAACAATTTGAAACTTAAACTAAAAAATATTACGCAAGACTATTTGTGTCAATTCGATGCCGTTCGATATTCGAGTGAACTCCTTCACCATTTTACCGGCGACCGAAGTCATGATCATAGATCTACAAACCTTTACGCATATTTACTACGCTCAGCTCCCTCTCATGAACGTAGCCGCATTTATAGGAATCATTACAGGCTTAAGTACGATGTCTATATTACCATTACACTAGAATGCTCGGCTGATACAAAATTTACTAAACTCCTGTCTCCTACCGGCGTAGTACAGTTAAACCTCTTGCAAATAGGGGTCATTTATACCACAATATCCCCCTGTAGTTTGCTTGAATATCATCTAAACAAAAATAATAATAAGTGAAATTTAAAATAAATAAATTGATAGGTCCTCTTGATAGGACCGACTAGTTAACGTCGTTGCTGCAACCGTCAATACAACGACTTGTTAAATTGTAGCGCGTCGTTGTAGGAATGTTTGCTTCCACGACTTCGCCTTGTTGTATGTCTCTGGTTTGCCTATCTGGAATAAGAACTTTATTAGCTATATCTTTTAATGGTACAGGGGTGTACTCTATGCTTTCTGGTTTTGCATTGCATGGAATCATTTGGTTCGTGTGTCGCTTCCAGTCCTTTTACCCAAGATTGTTTCCCTGTCATTCTGAAATCTTTAACATAATCAATATCGTCTAATTTAAACGAAGCCCTAGTTTTTCCGCCGTAATTCCTTGATAGTGTATTTAAAAAAAAAAATTAATTGTAGGAGGGGATTTATATATGATAAAGTTATATAATTACATTTAAAAACATGTAACCATATAATTAAAAGAAGATTGGGTGTTTGTGGTATATTAATATACACACAACCGGCTATCATAACTAAATAACAAACAAATTTAGTAATTGAATCTGAAAACATCCAGACACAATTATTCAGTTAAGATTCTAAACCTTAGGATTGAATATTCAAAATGAAATTAGAGTACGCAAAATGTGGAAGAATCTATTTCTGAAAAAATTTGTATTTCTGAAATGTAAAGAATAATGAAGAAAACAAAATTGTTATGTCATTAAAATGATAATTAAATAATTTATTTGTATAATTGTTAGAATGTATGTGTAAATTAAGTTACATCCAAAAAATATATAAATTATGAAAAATGTACACATTAGTATTTACAATAAATAATTTTAAGTAAACGCGCGCTTTATATTTACTTACAAACAAATTGAACTTGAACATTTTTACGGATTGCATAAAAAAAAATACAAATGTCAAAAACAAAGTTTGAAATTGAATAAATAGTCAAATTAGGTTTTTTTTTTAAATATAAACTGAACATAATTAAATAAGTTTTATTACAATATATGAAATAAATAATATACACAAGAAAATATTTAAATTGACAAAGTGTCAGAATTTTAGTAAAATATTAAAGTAAGTTTTAAATACAATATTAACCTGACTAATAATATCAATTCATCAATACATTTTTACAAATCACACGTGCTTGTTTAAATATAAAGAAAAAAGACAAGTATATGTAAATATCCTCGTATAAAAATTGAAAAATAATTATGCTGATTAGATGAAAATTCGATGCGATAAAAATATTTCCGAAAGAAAAACGCATAGTAATTATTTTAGCATAACTAACAGGAAAAAAAAATTATACTTTAAATAAATATGCTCACCTTACCAAAAAATGTTTAGAATAGACATTGTAGAATAAACATTTTAAAGTTTTTGTATTGATGATTCGACATAAAAAAAAATGAGAGAAAGAGAAAAATTGAAAACGATACAATTATAATTTACCAGTCCACCTTTCCAATCGTAGTATAATTCCAACCGAAACATTCCAAAATATAATATACATGTATTTCTTTTAGTTTCGCAGAAAATTAAAGTATGATGAATTTAAAAAGTAAATGGAATTCTAACCAGAAATAAGTTGATTATAAAAATTTATATTATTTACCGCTTGAAATGATGAAATCCCAAAATTAAATAACTACAAATTTACATAGATTATATGTTGACTCGTCGACTGATTCCGTGTAAAAGAGAGTGAATTTAATATTTTTACCCCTGAAGTTAATTATTTTTAGGTCTGGTAATTTAAATGTTTTAACTGGAATTTTGGTTACAGTATATATAAGGGGTGATTTTAAAATACATTAAAAAATACTACATTCATCCTTTGTTGCCGTGATAACTGTTTGTCTACGTGCTCTTTCAAGTTCGATTCTATTGCGAACTCGTTTGGTGGTTTTAGCAAATCTAATCTTGTGCGCAACCTCCGTTTCATCATTAAAACGGTCGGAGCATCGTCTTTGGTGCTATGAATAGCGTTTCTGTGGTCTAAAGAAATATTGAAAGTTGTTTATTCAATTCTGTGGCATTTTTGTTTTTATACATTATCTTTTTAAGGAAGTATTTAACAAGTTTGACATCATACTCTGCTAAACCGTTGGTCGCCGGGTGTTCTACAGGCGTAGTTAAATGCCTGATTCCGTTTCCCTTCAGAAATTCTTGAAATTCCCGGGAAATGAATGATGTTCCATTGTTAGTACACAATTCTTTAAGAATACCAAATCGTGCAAAGATTTGATATAATTTGGATATAGTGTTTTGTGCCGTAATGGATGCGTTCATATCTATACACTCCAGCCGCTTTCTGTGTGCATCGACTATAATAAGGAAATATTTTCCGAAAAATGGGCCTAAGAAATCAGCATGAATGCGATGCCATGGTTCTGTAGGCCATTTCCATGATAGCAGTTTTTTTTTGCACGGTGTTACGCGAAAGGTTAAACATTGCTCACAAGAACGTGCAGTATTTTCAATTTCATGGTCCATTTGGGCCACCATACAAATTATCGTGCCATTTGCTTCATTCTGGAGATATCAAAATGTGTTTTATGAATCTCTTGCAGAACCACCTTGGGTAATTCGAATGGAATTACCAATTGAAACTCCCAAAAAACACAGTCGGGCTCGATTTTTAACTCGTTACTTCTAATGTGGTACGGATTTAACTCAACATTTGTAACCCTTGGAGGCCACCTTATGCGAATGTACTTAATAACCTCTTGTAAAATCAGATCTTTAACTATTGATAATTTTACTACCTCGAACGTCATTGGTAGACGTCCGATTTCAGCGCCGATTTTCAGGGACTCTCGACTGGACAATGAAATAAATAATCAGCTAGAACACTACTTGAAGTAAGTTTGCGTTTAACTTTTTCGAACGCTTGTTGTTCCTAGTCTCCCCATACAAAATCTACATTTGCTTTCAAAAGTTTTTATAACGGAGCGGATACCAAGTATCCGCCATACTTGGTATAAATTTTCTGTAATAATTAATTTATCCCAAAAACGATTGAAGTTCAGTTACTGTTGACGGTATTGTGGCTTTAGCAATGTGTTCAACCTTTTTGGGGTCAGGATGTAATCCATCTCTCTGACTATATTATAACCCAGATAATTTATTGAGTCTACAAGAAATTGACATTTTTCTTTACTAACTGTAAATCCGAAATTATATAATTTCTGTAGAACTGAGCTGAGTCGCTTCAAATGTAACTTCCTATTACTTGCTGTTATCAGCATGTCGCCCATAAAGCATACAACACCAGGAAGTCCGGTAAACAAAGAATCCATGGTTCTTTGAAATAAAGCTTGGGCTGAGGCCAGCCCATAAACTAATATTGTATATTGAAACAGCCCTTTAGTTGTATAGATTATTGTATATGTTTGAGAGTTTTTGTCAAGTACGAGTTGCTGATAGGCCATAGACAGGTCTACTTTTGAAAACTGTTGACCTCCGTGTAACTGCGCAAAAAGCTCTTCAATCTTCAGAAGTGGGTACTGTTGAATTTTTAATTGCGGATTAACAGTTATTTTATAATCCCCACAACTCCTAACTTCCCCCGATTTTTTAAGTACTGGAACTATGGGTGTACCCCATTCGGAGTAGTCTACTGGAACTAACACTCCCAAGCCTAATAATTTATCATTTTCTACATTTACCATTTGGTTTAAAGCTAACGGGAATTGACGTGGTTTGCAAAATTTCGCTACGAGATACTGTGTGCTTATTAAATTTGCACAATTTTCCCCAAATAATTCAGAAAATTTATTTACAATAGGCAATACATCCCGATTTTGAATAAAATTTATTTGTTTTAATCCTATGTTGAATTCTCGCATCCACTCACGGCCCAAAATTGGTGGACCACCTTTATCAATTACGTACATTTGCTTGCAGTATTTTGTCGACATTATTAAATTTTTTACTAAGTTTTACAATACCAAGCGGTTTCATTTTGGTTCCGTTATAACTGGTGAATGTCATGTTTGTACTTGTTATGGGACAATTTGGAAAGTATTTATTATACGTTTCCAACGATATTGCAAAGATTGGTGCCCCACTCTCCAGTTCCATGCTAAATGGTATTCCATTCGCACTCACTTCAACAGCTATCGCGTTGGAATGTGGCTCGGTTCTGCAATGAAATAAAGAGAGGGAATTAGTATTATCAATTTTTGTTGTTCTTGCAACGATAGTTCCTGAATTTGCATTGTGCTTCACTATGGTTGCTGTAACCGCACACACGACATCTCTTCTTATTCGATACTGATCGGGATGTGCGGGATGTTTGACTTGGCCCTAGCTGCCCCCATTCTATATACGCCAGCTGGTTCTTGTTTCATATTTGTTGTTTCCATTGAATCATATTGATGCTGTATGCATTCTACGGCGTTGGCTATTTTCACCGCCTTATCCAGCGTTAATATCTCGACACCTTCCAAAAATAATTTATCCATAATAGACCCCTTTGGAATACCCATTATAAATTAATCGCGAATTGCCATATTTTATTGTTCGTTGCAATTACACTTAGTAGCTCATTCTCGTACACGTGCTTCCCATTCTGGAATTGATTCCCTTTCCATTTTAACAGCTTCATAAAATTTTCGCCGTTCAGTAAATTCAGCACGCGGTGGCTTGAAATGTCCGTCTAAAGTATACATTAATACTTTAAAATGAGCTTCTTCCGGCTTTACCGGATGACACAAGTTCATCAAAAGTTTAATTGTTTTTTGATGTAACGCGTTTATTAAAATTGCACGTCTTTTTATAACATTTGCCGCTGCAATATCATTCATAACGAAAAACTGTTCTAATTGAGTTTGAAATATAGCCCAATTGTTCTCGGAATGATTAAAATTTGGGATGCTACCCCATATTCCCGTACCGACCATTGTACGATACAAAAAAAACAACAACTTGTTTACGTTAAAAATGCACGTTGTTCAATTTTAAAATTATATTAATAAAAGTAACCAATTTTATTAAATTTAAAATAATAGCTCGTCGCCATTGTAATAACTTTGATGATTAAACAAAACGAGTTTAAATAAATATATTTAATATAAAATAATTAATTATAAACTTGTATAATTTGAAATGTAAACTAAACAATATAACGCAAGATTATTTGTGTCAATTGGATGCCGTTCGATATTCGAGTGAACTCCTTCACAATTTTATCGGCGGAAGAAGCCATGATCATATATCTACAAACCTTTACGCATATTTACTACGCTCAGCTCCCTCTCATGAACATAGCCGCATTTATAGGAATCATTACAGGCTTAAGTACGATGTCTATATTACCATTACACTGGAATGCTCAGCTGATACAAAATTTACTTAATTCTACTAGCGTAGAATTATGATAGATTATACTTAAGTAATTAGAGGCGTTCCCGCTATTTGTGCATTTTTGAAGTGAAAGGACTTTTTAACGGTTATTTCGATAACGATGATTGAAAAACTGGCTTCTTATAATTCCGTAAAGTACCTATATTTGAAATCTCAACACTGTGGCTCTTTGCGTTCCAGCAACACCCTTGAAGTTATTTTATATTAAATTTTGCAGGTTCCACATCCGTGCAGTGCAAGGACGAAGCCTATACGACCAGAATATGGTCATAGGGTAGTGAACCTTCTTCAAAGGACGTAGCTACCTTGTGAGGATTAATGTTTGTTAAAAAGGTGGGTGGTACTGGTGTATATATTCTTTATCTTCACTCTCCCTTCAACTGAGAGAAATATGTTAAATTTTAAACTAATGATAATAATAATAATAAGAATGAATAGTTGCTTTTGTTTGAAGCCATTGGATTCTTTTCTGTGGGAATCGATATTGTTTCAACCAACTACCGACCAGCAACCAAATTACATTTACTTTTCTTATATTGATTACCCCATTTTCTTTTTGTATTATAAGGAATCCAAAAGGTGGGGTGTTTCTCGGATTGACACTTTGCTTGTCACAGTACGTGTCTGTGTATGTAAAAAATAGAATTAGAGTTTAATTTTAAAAAAAAATTGGGTGTTTAGTTTTAAAAAAAGACTAAACACTTTATAGAAAATAATTGAACTATCAATTATTTTCATAAATATGAAATTAAGTTAATTTAGTAATTTTAATTAAAAGAGTTATTATGATGTATTTTAAAAAAAAAATAATGAAAACTAAATATACGGTACTTTAGAAAAAAAATCCAAAGCAGAGTATTGTATGTGGAATTATGAAAATTGGAAAACGATCGATGCTAACGCCATACACGTAAAAAAAAAATAACACGTTGAACCGAAAGTCTTTCAATAAAAGCTGGGCCCATTTAAAAGATAATATTGAGGTAGTAAGATCTTTACTATCCAGTAAGTGTCTAAGTTATCGACAAGTGATTCGAATCTGAAAAATAATAAAAAGGTACAAAAAAGGGAACCAAACAAAATATATGTTAAAATAAAATATATTTGAAATAAATAATTTTTAATCTAATACGCTGATAGTACAACTATCCTTAAAACATTAACTTTGGTTGTACAAGTTATGAAAACAAAGATTACATGGATATGTGCTAAATTGAACTGTAGTAAAAGAAAACTACAGTAAAAAAAAATATGTTCAAATATGTCTGATTTGCAAAAATATAAATATGGATTACAAATTTAATTCAGATACATAGTTGTATATAAAGAGACATTACGCTTCTGTAAAGAAAAAAATACACGGCCAAAAAAAACCAAGCGTATACAAACAATATAGTTATAAATTGAAAAAGTCAATGCATATTCACATAAAATATAAATTGTACAGCAAAAGTGTGTATAGAATGTGTATTGAATTGTTACAAGTTTGAGACACCACAAGTTTCGGAATAGTGAATTAAATAAATTATACAAAAAAAAATATACTTAGATACAATCAGATAGAAACCATTAATTCGCCCATTCGATACTTCAGCACAATCCATAAAAAATATTCAATTTGTAAATTGAAGAAATAAAAATTTTAAATACCATCTGATTAATTCATGTGAATCAACTAATTTTAGTAACTGTCTTGAGACAAGTACTTTTAGTAATTGCTTTCTTTTGTAACTTCACAGAGAGAAGTAATTTTTGTAACTCACAGAGAGAAATACTCTTTGTAACTGATTTGAAATATGTGCTGAAATATCGAAGTAAGCTTGTATATACGCAAGTCATTTCTGATCTAAGTAAATGTTTGTTGAAATTATGTAAATTCTCAACTAGCATAAACCAACAATTATATAAATTACTTTTTTTGAATAATAAAAATATGAAAAAATATCAATAATTAATTTTATACAGTGGAGTAGTAAAAAAAATTATTCTCCACTCCAGGGGGCCAAAAAAAATTAGCGACATGCTAATTGGGAAATATTAAAGCAAGAATGACATGAATAGATGAATAAAAAATCTTACAAATGTGGATTAGACGTGAAGATTTAAATACATTTAGATGTTTAATTAGGATGCAGTAACGTTACCATTCCCTTGATATCCTCTGAGATAGTATGGCCGAATGTTGTATATCGACATGCCGAAGGTTTTCTTATTAGATTTTGGAGCTTTTAGCCTAACTGAAGTTGGTGTAGTGAACTTTATTATCTTGTACGGTCCATTGAATTTTGAAGCGAATTTAGGTGCGATATTCTTGTTCATATTCGGGGCCAAGTTTTTTACCATGACCAATTGACCCACTTTATATTTAGACAGCGTTGGTTTATTTAAAGTTTGGTTGACTCGTTGTTGGTGAGCAATCTTTAACGCATCTTGTATATGTGCTTGTGATGGTTTAGCAGAACTCGTGATTAACTCAGTTAATTCGTTTATAATCACAAACGGCGTCATTAACTTTCTACCAAAATAAACTTCAGCTGGTGTTGAGTCGATTGTACTTTTGTAGGAGTTGTTGTAATTGAAAATTACAAAACTTAAAAATCTTGACCAATTTTTATGTTGTACAGAATATTCTTTGAGAATGCATCCTAAATTATATTTTATCTGTCGATTGAGGCACTCGCTCTTGTTCGAAGATGGTGTATAGCTCGAACAGTAGGCAGCTCTAATACCATTATTAAATAAGAAGGTTTTCCACTTGATCGACGCAAAGGCTGGTCCGTTGTCGGCTACAACAACCGTCGGATATCCGTTTTGCAGGAAAATCTTCTGTATCAGTGAAATGGCAACGTCACTGGTCTGCCTTTTACATGGAAAAGCGAAAGCAAATTTTGAAAATCCATCTACAATAGAAAAAATATATTTAAAACCTTCACTTGATCTAATAATAGGACCGATAAAGTCGACGTACAAAGTATGTAGGGTATACTCCGGCACGGAACTACTCAACTGAACCCTATCGTTACGTGTATATGGCCTTATAGCCTGGCACACTTTACAGGTTCTGACATAGTCCCTTACTTTTGCATAGAGGTTTTTGTAGTAAAAAATTTTACTAATTTCACGGAATGTTTTAATTACTGAATTATGCGCAGCATATTTAGAATCATGATAATATCGAAGAACATAGTCGAGTAAATTATCAGGTAAAAATATACGTTTTAGTCGATTCCTTCCGACGAACTTATAAATTAACCCATCCTTTATGCAAAAATTAGGGACATTCATCTGAGCCTTAAGGTTTTGATAAATTATTTTACATTCGGGAGAGTTACGTTGCTCGCTTTTAATAGAAAGGTAATCAAAATTTGTATTGGCTAAAACGTTAATAAAGTTCATTTGCGCATTGTTCCTGATTTCTTCATTCACCGATTCTAAGTCAGTTTGATCCAAAGTATTGGTTATCTTTTTTAAAAGGTTTGCATAACCTGGATCATTGCTATGCAACTCTTTAACTTTAATGAAATTTTTGCCTGAATCTTGATTTGAATCAGAAAATTTGTTCACTATTAAATGGTCAGTTTCGTATAACCTAGATAGAAAATCGGCCATATTGTTCAATTTGCCCTTAATATGTTCCGGGGTAAAGTCATATCTCGAAATTTTAAGGATCCACCTAGATAATTTATTGAATTTATTGGGGGTATTAAAAATCCACAATAACGACCTGCAGTCAGTCTGTAGAGTAAACTTGCGGTCGGTTAAAAAATCTTTAAATTTATCTAGGGCCGTTACTACTGCGAGAAGTTCTAATTCATGACTGTTATATTTTAATTCGGCTGGATTCAATTTTCGAGAACAGTACATAATGGGGTGCAAACCGTCATCATATTTTTGAAGTAATACCGCGCCCAGACCAGTAGCTGATCCGTCAGTTTGTAGCACAAAAGGTTTGTCAAAATTAGGATGTTTTAAGACAGGCGCACTTACTAAAGATTTTTTTAAAGTAGAGATTGCATCAAGATGAACCTTAGTAATTTTGAACCTAACACCCTTCTTTTTTAAATCGTTTAACGGAGCTACAATCTGACTGAACATGGGAATATAGCGGGAGTAAAAAGCCGCAGCCCCAACTAGACGCATAACTTCATTGACGTTTTTTGGAGTTGGCATGTCATTGATTGCTTGCACCTTAATAGGGTCTATAAAGCGTCCCTCAGCGGATATTACGCTACCCAACAAACGTACCCTCGACATACAAAATCGAGCCTTAGAAGGATTAATAGTGATACCGATAGACTTTATTTTAGTGAACAAGAGATTCAGGTGATTTAAATGTGATTCAATGTCGGGTGAATGTACAATTAAATCGTCATAATAAATAAGAAGAAATTTATGACGAAATTCTGCGAGACTGGAATTTAAAAAACGAGCTAATGATTGACTAGCCACCTTTAGCCCGAAAGGCATGGTATTGTACTCAAACAGACCATATTGTGTGACGATCGCGGTGACATGTTTCGAGTCATCTGATAATTTTATCTGATGAAAACTGGATTTCATGTCGAGGAGTGTAAACAGTTTCGAATTACCTAAGCTAGCGAAAATATGAGCCATACTGGCTGAACTCATCGGATCAAACTCTATATGTTTGTTAACAAACCTATAGTCAGCGACTAACCGATAAGAATCGTCTTTCTTTTTAACAAAGAAGACGGGTGAGCTATAATTAGAGTTCGAAGGAGAAAGTACCCCTTGTGTAACAAGCTCTTGAACATGCTCGTCCAAAAGTTTGGCTTTATCGGGTGCCAGATAGTAAGGAGCTTTACAAACCGGAATGTTATCGATTAACTTAATTTTATATTCAAAATCCTTGGCAAGACCAGGAATGTCAGAAAAAATCGATTTAAAGTTTTGAAGAAGTATTTGCAACACTTTGGTTTGTTTGCTATTAAGATTTACTTTCGCTTCGACAATGGTATTAATAATTCGATTATTATTACAAAAACCCGAAAACGGTATTTCAACATTAGGATGAAAATAAAATTTGATCGTCGACTTAAAGAAGTCCAAAATGATGTTGCAATTTTTAAGTGTGGCAACACCTAAAATTACCTCAAACGGTAATGAATTTACTATAAAAAAAGTTTGAGTCCATGAAAAATTAGCCAATTTAAAATGAAGTTTCGCAGTTAAATTACATTTTAAAAAATTATTTCCCGGCAAAGAAATAGTTTTATCAATTGATTCGGTGACGATGTTTCTATTGTTAGATTTCAACTTGTTAAAAGTCGCAGTTTTAATAGCATTAACAGTAGCACCGGAATCAAAAAGTGTTAATAAAGGATAACCTTGAATGAAAATGGTTTGTAGAGGTAAAATAGTATAATTTAAAATAACATCATTAATAAGAAACTTGGGGTCTATTGCGAGTTTTTTGGAACCGTAGTACTAACATTTATATTATCCTTCTTTCTTTTAAAACAATATTTAAAATTGTGATTAGTACCTTTACAGAAGGTACAAAAAAGTTTAGAGTCATTATGCGTATTTTGAATTGAAGTAACGTTTACACTGACGGGTGTTGTAGTTATTCGCGCTTGAATTTCCTCAATTTTAGTGATTAGTTGATACAAATCTTTATAAGTATCGGGAATTTGATATAAACCAAGAATAGATAGTACAGAATTATTGGCATGAGCAAAAATAATTTGTATGATTTCGGATTCAGATGAATCATTAAGTAGGATGTTCGCGAATTTTATTATTGAAGGAACAAATGTCGAAAATTTTTCAGTGTCAGGTTGATTTCGCCGGACCAATCTATCAATTAATATCTGTTTAGTCAAAGGTGGAATATAAACTTGTAATAAATTATGTTTAATATTTTGCCAAGACAAAGAGTCAGTCAAACAAGTAGACCAAAATGTTTGTGCGTTCGAAGCACACCTATTGATTAAAGATTTCAAAAGAACGTCTATAGGTAAAAAATTAATATCAACTAAATGTTGAGTATCGACAATAAACTGTATAATATTTTCTGGAACCGAAATATCCAGAATAGTGATTTTATTTATAAAGGAATCTATACTCGGTTTTGCAAAAAAACTAAAATTTGAAGTTAATTGATTTGAACTATTGTTATTATTTGATAGAGTAGTTGTTATTGTTGCCAAGGCATCGGTAATGCTACTTATCTGCTTGCTTTGCTGTTGTATTTGTTGCTGTACATCCGAAACGTGCAGCACTGACGCATGGAACTGTTGAGCTGTAGTCTGCATCTGCGTAGTTATAGCCGCTAAGTTAACCGCTGATACTTGATGAGGCGTGATGAATAAGTCATCTGGTGCAGCTGGAGGATCGTCATCTCCTGGGGTACCTGGTGTATTACGAGTTGTTCTCGGCATAATGAAAATTTAAACCACAAACAAAATAGAAGAAAGAGAAAAAAAATTAGTACTAAGTTAAATATAATTATAGAATTAAAGAAAATGTAAAAGATATAAATGTATAAATATAAAGAAAAAATTATAATCATTTCAACTTTCAAAAAGAATTTCAGAATCACAAGTCGAGCTTTGTGAAAACTATCGAAAACAAAAGACACATATGGATATTTGCTCTGCTTCCATATGTGTATGTAAAAAATAGAATTAGAGTTTAATTTAAAAAAAAATTGGGTGTTTAGTTTTAAAAAAAGACTAAACACTTTATAGAAAATAATTGAACTATCAATTATTTTCATAAATATGAAATTAAGTTAATTTAGTAATTTTAATTAAAAGAGTTATTATGATGTATTTTTAAAAAAAATAATGAAAACTAAATATACGGTACTTTAGAAAAAAAATCCAAAGCAGAGTATTGTATGTGGAATTATGAAAATTGGAAAACGATCGATGCTAACGCCATACACGTAAAAAAAAAATAACACGTTGAACCGAATGTCTTTCAATAAAAGCTGGGCCCATTTAAAAGATAATATTGAGGTAGTAAGATCTTTACTATCCAGTAAGTGTCGAAGTTATCGACAAGTGATTCGAATCTGAAAAATAATAAAAAGGTACAAAAAAGGGAACCAAACAAAATATATGTTAAAATAAAATATATTTGAAATAAATAATTTTTAATCTAATACGCTGATAGTACAACTATCCTTAAAACATTAACTTTGGTTGTACAAGTTATGAAAACAAAGATTACATGGATATGTGCTAAATTGAACTGTAGTAAAAGAAAACTACAGTAAAAAAAAATATGTTCAAATATGTCTGATTTGCAAAAATATAAATATGGATTACAAATTTAATTCAGATACATAGTTGTATATAAAGAGACATTACGCTTCTGTAAAGAAAAAAATACACGGCCAAAAAAAACCAAGCGTATACAAACAATATAGTTATAAATTGAAAAAGTCAATGCATATTCACATAAAATATAAATTGTACAGCAAAAGTGTGTATAGAATGTGTATTGAATTGTTACAAGTTTGAGACACCACAAGTTTCGGAATAGTGAATTAAATAAATTATACAAAAAAAAATATACTTAGATACAATCAGATAGAAACCATTAATTCGCCCATTCGATACTTCAGCACAATCCATAAAAAATATTCAATTTGTAAATTGAAGAAATAAAAATTTTAAATACCATCTGATTAATTCATGTGAATCAACTAATTTTAGTAACTGTCTTGAGACAAGTACTTTTAGTAATTGCTTTCTTTTGTAACTTCACAGAGAGAAGTAATTTTTGTAACTCACAGAGAGAAATACTCTTTGTAACTGATTTGAAATATGTGCTGAAATATCGAAGTAAGCTTGTATATATGCAAGTCATTTCTGATCTAAGTAAATGTTTGTTGAAATTATGTAAATTCTCAACTAGCATAAACCAACAATTATATAAATTACTTTTTTTGAATAATAAAAATATGAAAAAATATCAATAATTAATTTTATACAGTGGAGTAGTAAAAAAAATTATTCTCCATGTCTTGCCCAAAGCCACCTCAGAGCTAGTAGACTCAACATCCATAACTTTGGTTTTTTATGTAAGAACAACGATTTTTTGTTTGTTTTAATGGCATTCCAGCGTAAAACCACTTTTCGAGGACTGAGACAATACATCAACTAGAAACTTAAGTCTTTCAATTAAGTGAGACATTAATTTTCATTAGGTTCCAGAGCCCAGTACTTCCTCCAGGCATCGGATAGTATTTGCGCAACCTCGAGTTCTACACTATCTGCAAGAGATATTTTTTGGCTTTCATACTTGAAGCTATTGGCTTATTCTAATTTTACTTTCTAAAATTCGAAATTAAGATCTCAGTTTGCATTTGACATTCTGATTTTTTCAAAAATTGTGGTCAACCCTACTTTTTCACTATAACCTCAAAAACAAGAACGGCGCTTTTATTTTTTTTATAATAATTGTCCCCTTGTTTTGCACCTCTGCCTAGAGGTAACTATAGTACGCCATAGAAGTGCTTTTATCATAAATATATGTAATGACTCATTTAATGATGCATTTGCAACGAACTGGAGCTTTTTTAAGTGCTTTCCAAATATGTTCTAGGTGTCAACGGTGTCGAAAGCTTTGTAAAATTCAATAAAAGTACTAAATCATGTGATGTCGTACTTCTTAGAATTCTTACTTTTCTTTTCTTTTCTATAATATAATTTATTTATTGCAGATGGTCGCTTATCGATAAACCCTTTCTACAGCCAGCTTGTTCGAGAGGTTGAGCACTGACAATTTGGATCTCTACTGTATTTAAAAGAATCTTTGTAAACATTTTTTAAATGTGCCGATAAACATATAATTTTTACTATAGATTAACACAGATTTACATTGCAAGCATTGCTCAGAAACATGCTCGTAAAACCGTTGTAACGATATTGAATTATCACAATATTTAATATCTTACATTTTTTGATTTACGTACTTTTGATGAAGGAATGAAGGCACAGTTTAATAACGATTTTTGTTTAGATGCAGATGTTTATTTGAATGTTGACTAATCTCACCAGGTTTTAATAATATGGTTGAATTAAAGTGACACTCACCCCGGCCTTGGATATTTCGGAATAATGTCTATTGCCGATATCCTAAAACATATGGGTTCTTGCCGAGCTTTAAGCGTCAATTAGATGATATTCCTAACAACAACAGAGCTTACCTTGGTTCAAATAGTGATTCAATTACACTTCTCTTGATAATTGCATCGCATATACGACGTGTTTAAAATAGTTGTTATTTCGAAGAATATTTAAATTCAATATTCGAAATTAGTAAAATAATTAAATTGTTATATGTATTGTTACAAATTTTTGTTTAATAATCTGTGGGTAATTATACGTTTAAATGTTTATTGTTAATCCTGTTTAAATATACAATTCTTTATGTTAATATCTCTTTTTGTTAATATTTTTCTAACCAATTAGTTATATTTTGAAAGTCAGCTGTTTAATTTTGATAATAATTTGTTTTGATATGAAGTTGATTTGTTGCATAATCAGTGTTACAAACTAATAAATACTTATTATTTTAAATTAGTGAAATAATAAGGCGCGATAAATTCAAAATATAATTTTATAATACTGAAAATTAAGAAAAAAACAATTCTTATTAGAAACATTTTAAAATCAAATTTGTTTCAAAAAGTGGTGCATCGTCCGGTTTTCGTATTCAAAAAGGATAATTGACAATTAATTGCGTTGTCCAAGAATTGAAAATTGCACATTAAATTAAGAAATTTTTTTTAAGTTATTCAGTAACTTTTGTATAAATGTACTTAGCGGATCAAATCAAATAAAAGACAGTAAAAATTTTAATATGACTTTTAATAGCATGGTTTAAGATAAAAAGAACATTTCACACAACACATAACACACATTACACAATTAAAAATTTTTAAAATCACTTAAAATAACAAACAAAAATTCATAATTAAAAAAAATGCCGGGAAGTGGTAAAGAAACACCAACCAAACAACATGGATATCCAACACGTGGAAATACCACCAGACAAGACCCCAATATTCCACCATTTCGATCATCATCAACGGAATCAGTTGAATCACGTGAAGAAATTTTGAACACGATATTTACCACTGAACTACAGAACGCATTGAACCCAAACACCTCGTGTTCTCATTCACAAGCAATAACTGGTACTCAAGTTTTACAATCAGCAATGGCTGTGAATTTGAATGTTTCAACAGCACTTCTCAATAAGGTAAATAATTTAAGTTTGCAGCTTTCATCACTACCTGCAAAAAATTAAAAGGCATTAGAATGGAAGTTTAAAATGGATGGTAATGCATTACTTACCAATATCAAAGAAGCAAATAGTGAAGATGCTGAAAAATTACTTTCATTCATATCTAGTATCCATTAAATTGCGAAATTGAATATCATCACGTGGTCCATACTGGGATCTGCATGTATCACAAAAACATGGGGCCCATTACGTGATTGGTGGATAACTGCAATGCCATCGTACACAAGTTGGACGTGATTTTAAATTTAATTTATTACGAACATTTGTTCCGAGTATACTCAGAACTCAATTGCAAAATAAATTTCTTCGTCGGCTTCAGAAACCGGGTGAGTCCTTCCTCACATTTATTAATGAAATTTTTTTCATTTCGGAGGTAATCGAATCTGGTTTGGATGAATCAAGCCTGGTAGAGCAAATTCTATCTGCATTAAATGTAGATTCGTTAGAAATAATTAATTTCAATAATTTACCTACCACAAAAGCGGGTTTAATTTCAATGGCCCAAATTCAGCTCCAGAAACAAAAACTTTTGGAAGAAGCTCGACGTAGAGTTCTGGAAAATGTTCCACAAAATGTTCTGCAAACATCCAAAACAGTAAAGATTCAAAAAAACTTGATTGGTACCGTTGTTTATCAGTGCAAATGCCGTCATACTGTACTTATAGGCAATGGATAGATTTGAAACCAGATCATCTTCATCATCATGGAATTCCACTACCATTTGTTGAAGCTGAAGTTCATGATGTACCAATTAAGGTATTGATAGATACAGGTTCCACATCGAATTTTATCAGTAGTGAGTGCTTTGATAAACTAAATCAAAAGTGTTCGAATAAAATTAGTGTTTTCAAAACAAATAAAACGATTGTGATGGCCAATAATTCTTTAGAAAGGATTCGAAAAGAAATAGAACTTTGTATAAGTCGAATCGAATCTTTCCTGGAGAATCAAATGTTTAGTCGTCAAAAATTTAAGTGTACCGGCTATTATTGTTTTTCATGGACTTAACCAAATTAAAGCCATGATCAATATACCTGAAAATTTAATATCTTTTCCTTACTCTCGTTTACAGGTTCCATTTATACAGAGTGATCGCTTGGAGTTTGCTCAAATAAACATGCTAGTAGAAAAATCTGTTACGTTATCCGACGATTTGCAAATGAAAATGGACCAGTTAAAAATTAAATATGCTGACGTGTTGACGGATAAAATCGGGTTCACTGATCGTTTCCCAATGAATATGCTCAAGGATTCTACTCCAATTAGAAAGGCTCCATATATCATGAATCCACCTAGGGCTAAAATATTGCAGGATATTTTGGAGGATCCATTGGAAAAAAATATTATTGAGAAAAGTGATACTCGATATACTTCGCCAGCTAGTGTTTTAATTAAGCCAAATAAGTGACCTCGCTTAATTATTAATTACAGGGAAATTAACAAACAAATTTTAATGGACCATTTTTCTACCCCAAAGGCAGAAGACATGTTTATGTCTTTAAATGGGAGTAAAATCTTCACCGTTTTAGATCTCAACCAAGCTTACTATTAGCTGTCGATAGAAAAGTCGTCGCGGAAATACAGTGGCTTCGTATGTCAATATGGTACCTATCACTTTACGCGTGTACCATTTGGCCTATGTACCTCACCCGCCGCTTTAAACCGAATTATGATGGAGCTGTTTGGGGACCCTCAACACAAGAAAGTTATTCCATATTTTGACGACCTTCTTATACACACTAAGGACCCGGAAAGTCACCTAGAACTTCTGAAAGAAGTATTTACCCGACTAGGGAATATCGGACTCACTATTAGCCCCGACAAACTACGGCTTATGAAATCTAAGCTAAGGTTCCTGGGTTTTGTAATATCCAGTGAGGGAATTTCCGTTGACGAAGAAAAAGTATTGGCAATTCACCAAATTCCAATACCTAAAAATCTAAAACAGGTGCGAAGTTTCATTGGTTTAATCCGTTTTTTTCTAGATTCATCCCAAAGTTTTCTGAATTGGCAGCCCCTTTGAATAATTTAAAACGGAAGGGAGTAAAATTCCTTATGGGTGCTGAAGAAATAAAATCGTTTGAAGCATTGAAACAAGCAATTACCACGACGTCACACTGAAATTCCCTGATTGGACCAAGCCCTTTATACTCAGAACTGATGCTAGTGACATCGTGAGCGCAGGGGTACTTCTTCAAGAAACCGAGAGTGGGTTAAGGCCTGTCGCGTTTACAAGCAAAAAGTTTTCTGACACTGACAAAAAATACTCGATTCACGAACGCGAATTATATGCTCTATTAATTTCGCTAAGGCGTTTTCACGATTTCATCATTGACCATTCTATCAAGGCTGAAGTGGATTCGCAGAGTGTTTCCTGGCTATGGACAACCCAAAAGAAATTTGGGAAAGCAGCTAGGTGGACACTCGAGATTTCCAAATATAATATCGAGTTAAAACACATCGACGGCAAAACCAACATAGTGTCAGATACTTTGTCACGCCTTTTCCTAGAAGACCATGAAATGATCTCTCTAACTACCCCAATTATGACCATATAAATTTATTGCAGGTTATACCCGAAGTTTTTACCAAACAACGCGATCATCAGAAATCCGACGAATTTGCTCGTGGCATGTACCAACAAATCACTGCTGGAAAACATGTGAATGGATACGAGATAAAGGATGGATATTTGATACGTGTGGTGGGTAAAAGAAAACATCGTCGTATTTACTTACCACATAATATACGTAAAATGATCATTTTTTACAATCACGATGCTGAAAATCACCCAGGATGTACTAAAACATACAATTTGGTGGCCAGAATATGGTGGTTTCCAAATATGTATGCCGAAATCAGGGATTACGTGAAATCCTGTGATCCATGTCAGAGATGCAAATCCTACAACAAAAATATAAGACCGGGAATGATATCTGAAATTCCAGATGGAATTTTTAGCCACGTATACATTGACCATATAGGGAAATTAAAGTTGACAAACAACCGAAACCAATATGTGTTAGTATTAGTGGACGGTTTTTGTAAATGGGTAGAATTATTTGCATTGACTAGAAATACGGCCTCTTGCACTTTAAGAAAACTAGAGGAAGCGTGGAGCCGATTTGGAACTTGCAAAAATTGATCAGTGACAATCACAAAACATTTAAAAGTGAAGCTTTTAAAAGTCACTGTTTCAAGTTTGGAATCAAGCAAGTATTCACTTCGACTTACCGCCCAGCCTCAAATGTATCGGAAAAAGTAAACCGCACCTTGTCAATAACTTAAAAATTCTAATTAAGACCACAGCATCATCACATAACAAGTGGGATACATTCCTAAAACAAATTTGTTTTAGTTTAAACAACTCGGTACATGAGAGCACAGGAGTAAGCCCTGCGGAAATATTTCTTGATCGTGAATTCCGACGCCCACTTGATAACATTTGGGATGTGTCGAAGATTGTAAAGAATGATCATCGTATAACACAGGAAGATGTGATTACACAGGACCATTACAAAAATCAAAAGATAGGCGAAGGAAAATATATGAACGTCGTATCACCATAGGAGAAAATTATCATATTGATGATTTGGTTCTGCAAAAATCTTATATGTTGACGGATATCGATAACAGCAAGAGACTTTATCCGAGATATACAGGGCCAAAACGAATAATACGTTTTTTAACACCGGTGACAGTAGAGCTCAAAGATTTGAAAAAATAACAACATTTCAAAATGCCATATAGAGGAACACTCACTTTAGTGACAAAACAAAACGCCGCATAGTCACCAAAGAATACCGCCAATAAATAGGTGGGGCTTTCCACAACCTAATCCAGTAGTCAGGCAACTTAAATAATCCTCAAGTCAGATTATACCCTCAGCCAAATCGTATAAAAGGACAGAATTTTTTAATATCATTGTGACACAGGCACCAAATTAGCAACAAGCAACATATCTCTGAATCCATATCCCAGAGATAGTTACGATTAGCTAATTCATACTGATGATGACTACATTGTAGTAGAAATACGTATTTATAAAATACAAACAAATGTTCTAGGAATAGGGGCAAAATTTGAAATATAATTTCAAAAAAACCTAGTGTTCTCTTTGATTATTTTAATAATCTTTATTAATATGGCTTCCCGGTCATGTGAGAACAAATTCCGCAAATTAGCGGAAAAATTATACCTACTATCAGTAGATATACATTTTTTAACAAAGTGTAAATTACACGGATTATTTCCGAAATTTATACACATCAACACAAACACACAGAGTAAAGCGGCAACTAAATCAATACTAGCTGCTAAAAGAAAATGGCTTAATTTAGAAATCAAAGCGTTGCATGCTAAACGCAGCCAAATTGAATTGGAAACATACAATTTACACCTAAAGATCACGAAAAATCTGAATGATCAAGAATACCAAAACTGGCTAATTTGGAATAGGCAAATTCAAATTGTCACTCAGCATAAACAAAAAGAAAAAACTACAAAACTTCACAAAAAATTCATGATTCTCAAACGTAGCTCAAACACGAATAAACTAACTTGACAAACAACAGTTAGTTTACAATCTAACAAATGAAAAATTTACAGAATCTGAAACCAAATTATTAAATAAAGGCCTTAATTTTGCAATTCAACAAAAACAATGTCCGTCCGAAAGTCTAGTTGTAGATATCGAAACAGGTATAAAATGGAAAGACGAAGCAACAAAAACCCAAATTAGAAAGAATTGCACAAAAATAATAAATAATAATAAGAATGACAATAAGCGCGACAATAACTCAAAAACTGTCAAATCACTAAAACAAAGACATGTACACTATCTAAAAGCGGACAAAGGCAACGCAATTGTAATAATGAGTAAACAAGATTACTCGGATAAAGTCAACAAAATGCTCGACGAAGGTTCATATCGAATCCAAAGAACTGATCCAACGTCTAAATTTATAAATGACGTAAAAGATACCATCAACTCATGCCCAAAGTTAATTTCAAAACAACTGAAATTTCAATTACAATGTTCAAATCCTACAATACCGCGACTATACTGCCTACCAAAAATTCACAAAAAAGATGGATCAATGCGACCAATATCAGTATCAGTATCAGGCATAAATTCTCCAACCTACAAAATTTCAAAATGGCTAGTATCCCAATTTCAATCACTAAATCAATTAAATTCATTTTCAGTCAAGAATAGTATCGAATTAATCGAAAAAATCAAAGATATTAATTTACAACAAGATTCAGTTTTAATGTCTTTCGATGTAAAAGCATTATACCTAAGCATCCCAATACCAGACGCAATAAAAATACTAGAAAAATGGCTAACAAATAAAGGAATACCCGCAGATGAAATATGTGAATATCTGAAACTAACACGGCTTTGCATGAGACAAAATGTGTTTACTTTCGAAGGTAAATACTACAAGCAAACATTTGGAACAAGTATGGGTAATCCATTGTCTCCGTTCCTAAGTAATATCTTCATGACAGATCTTGAAGAAAAAGCCAAAAAAGATTTCAATTATTTTCCAACTGTATGGTACAGATACGTCGATGATATTTTTACTATTTTTGATACGAACAAAGAAAATCCTCAATCATTTTTAGAGAACTTAAATAAAATGTACCCATCGATAGAATTTACATCCGAAATAGCACAAGGAGGCTCGATTCCGTTTTTAGATATAAAAATAATGAAAAATAACGACACTAATAAATTAGAATTCGATATCTACAGAAAACCTACACACACTGAACGATACATTACAGCCAATTCGAACAGCCCACCTCAACACAAAATGGCTATTTTCAATTTTTTGGTAAACAGGCTACTGAAAGTCCCATTGTCCAAGAAAAATTACTTTAGAGAAATAAACCACATTCAACACGTAGCAATCTTTAATGGCTTCGACTCAACATAATAAATAATTTGGTCCGCAGAACTAAATTTAAAATTGCACGAAACAATTCCACCGCACTAACACCAGAAATTGGCAACGTTGAACAAACTAAATGGTGCACAAATAAAATCACTCCCGTCTATTTTGACAAAATGGAAACCCGACTTCTAAAATCAAATATTCTATAACAAAAGATGCACTAAAAATTAAAAAAATAATTGCATATTCTTGTGTCAATTTTAGTTCACCAAAGAAAAATTTTTTAAATATATATGTACAATTATTTTTATTTTTTGAGGCGGTGTACAAAAGTTATGTGAATTTCTCTATGCTGACACCGCTTCCAAAAATAACAATAATTGTACATATATATTTTAAAATTTTTGCTTTGGTGAACTAAAATTGGCACAAGAATATGCAATTATTTTTTTACTTTTTAGTGCATCTTTTGTTATAGAATATTTGATTTTAGAAGTCGGGTTTCCATTTTGTCAAAATAGGTTTTATTTCTCGCTTTTTAGTGACTTTGAAGTTCTATAACTGATTTTATTTGTCTAAATATGGGTAGACCTACTAAACGACCAACTAATTTTTAGTGAATTTTTTTATATCACTTTTTTTTTTACCCGTTTTTTTTTTATAATTTTTAGTGCATTTTTTTATTATTTTATCAGATTTTCTGTTTTTTTTACATGCATTTTGTTTTTTTTTTGTAAAAATTTTTTTTTTTTTGGGGTCGGTTTTTTTTTTTGTAAACAATTTTTTTAAGTCGGTTTTTAAAAAAATTTTCTTGTTCTCCCATTATGAATGAGTATACCCTTTCAAGAAAAAAAAAATTTCGCTGAAATCGGTTATCACATATAAAATGAGTTCCTCGATTTCCCAGAGATCCCCTCATCAGAATGCGATTTGGTGACAATGGGACCAATGGGAAACCAAACCCTTTAAAACTGAGGTGACTCACATAAAAAAATATTATAAAAAAAATACAGACGAATTGAGAACCATCCTCCTTTTTTGAAGTCGGGTTAAAAACAGAATATTAATGGTCCTTATATTAAGATTAATGTTTTCGCGACGTTGCTATCTCTTCTTTTGTGTTTACTATGGTTCTGGTGGAATGAATATATTTCCTAATTTTGCGCTAATTTTATCCATTTCGGATAGTTAAAAACTTGTATACCAAATCGAAAAATTTTATTACTTCAATATATTATATATTCTTCGTATATATTATTACACCAAAAGTTTTATATCTATTATTATATGTAATGTGAAAGTACGATAGATATTATTATATTGAATGTAAAAGTTTGATGGCTATTATTATGGTGAATGTAAAAGTTCCCTTGATATTATTATAGAGAATGAAAAAGTTCGATTGCTATTGTCATGGTGAATGTCAAAGTTCCATTGCTATTATATTGCATATAGTATAATCGACCATCATGGTGGGTGGTCGTGGTGTAGTGTGTGGTACTTGTAATCAAGTTAGTAGTAGATATGATGATTCATTGTATTAAATGTGGAATAGTTTCTCATTTAAAATGTGTGAATATTTCAATTGAAGAATATCGAAAGTTAGTGGACGAAAGACAAATTAAAACATGGAACTGTGACAAATGCAACATAGTCTCACAGAATCCGAATGAAAAACAAGAAAATCAAAATAATGAAGGCGTAACAGTTGCCAGTAAACTAAATACACCCCAAAAAGATAATTGGAGGGAAATAAAAATATGGAAATTAATATATTGAAAACGGAAAATTATTATCTTAAGAAGAAAATTTACTGTTAGAAAAATTTGTAGAAGAATTTGATGAAAAGAATAAACTACTCAAAGGTTTGTTAAAGAAAAAGGAAAGAAGAAGACAAATGGTGAAGATTTGATTTTTTAATAAAGAAAATATTATTAATATGACAGATGACAATCAAAAACATTCGGTACAAAATTTACCTAGCACCAGTGCTATAGGCAATACACCCTAGAATGTTGTTAATGGCCAAAATATAAATAAAATTAAAAACCATTTAGTAAACAATTCATCTAGCGACAATAGTCTAGACAAAGTTACGTACAGTGCAAGAAAATATGAATAGAACAGAAATTATAAAAACTAATGACAATATGCACCAAAAGACTGAAGAGAATATGCAGAATAATCATGATCAGGAGGAGTATAAAACTGTAGTATACAAAAAGAGAAATAGAAACAAAAATAAGGAAAATACCATCCTGGTAACCAAGAAAACAGAAACGACAATGGAAATGCTACCTGCCTCCAAAATGTTTTGGATCTATGTTGGAGGGTTGAAGAGCACAATACCAAAGAAAACGTGATTAAATACACAAAAAAGTATGCCAATAGTGATAAAGAAATAATATACGAGAATTTGAACACTAACGGAATTTTACTAATTCGAATTTTTTCCGATCAAACCAAACAAAAAAAAAACAATCATGGGCAACTAATGATGGAGAACAAGCAAGTAAAGAATTACAAAAGTGGAAAAAAACTAATATAATGATTCAAAATATGCAAGGTGCCTCGAATAAAATCAATGAGCTGGAAATGGTTTCATAAGATTAAAATGTAGAACATCGTGCTACTTACCAAATACTGGGATACAGAGGCAAACATTGATTTAATCAAAATAAAGGGCAATGATCTAAGTGCTAAAGATTGTCGCAATATATACAAACATGGAGGAGTGGGTATATGGACAAGGAAGTGCGTAGCTGAATACTGTAGTGCTGTAAATTAAATTTACTGTCATTTTGTAGAGAAAAGGAATTTAAATATGCAGGAATTCAACTTACTTACGAAAACGAAAAATATTTTGTGTTTTCAATATATCGATCGCCTGACAGTGATGCTCATATTTTTCTAGAATCCCTGGAAAAACTCTTAGGGCACTTTAAACCGGAGAAAAACAGTGTAATAGTAATTGGGTATTGAAATATAAATTAGTCAACAGTGCAATAAAAAAAATACTGATTGATCTACTAATATCTTATGGTTGTGATCACATAGTTAGTTAAAGGTGCAACCCGCATACAAAAATTGTCCGCAACAAGTCTGGATTATTCAATTATTAAAACCAATTTGAAACGGTGTTCAATAGCGATGTAAAAGCATTATACCCAAGCATCCCAATACCAGACGCAATAAAAATACTAGAAAAATGGCTAACAAATAAAGGAATACCCGCAGATGAAATAAGTGAATATCTGAAACTAACACGGCTTTGCATGAGACAAAATGTGTTTACTTTCGAAGGTAAATACTACAAGCAAACATTTGGAACAAGTATGGGTAATCCATTGTCTCCGTTCCTAAGTAATATCTTCATGACAGATCTTGAAGAAAAAGCCAAAAAAGATTTCAATTATTTTCCTACTAATATCTTATGGTTGTGATCACATAGTTAGTTAAAGGTGCAACCCGCATACAAAAATTGTCCGCAACAAGTCTGGATTATTCAATTATTAATACCAATTTGAAACGGTGTTCAATAGCGGAAATCCTAGACTTAATGATATCGCCATACAAATCAGGTGTTGACAATACAAGTGTAAACAAAAATCATCAACAACGGCATGGTTAGAAAATGTAAACGTTGAACCTAGAACATGTGTCCATCTTATTAAAAAAAGTTATCTGGTGCGATTTACCAAGTAAAAATGCGAATGAAATGTGGGAAATTTTTGCTTAAACTTCAAACACTGCTTTATGACGTTATTCCAATAATAGAGTATGTAGTATATAGAGACATCGGAGAGACATGATGTACGATATATTGCGGTCAGTAAAAATAAACTGTAAAGTCAACAAGGGGTTAATAAAGATTTCTCCCGAAAATGTGGGTAATTGTTATTTTGGGAAGCCTTGGCAATGACCTATGCGGTTTAGAATTAAGTATCGGCAACAGAATTATGTCTACTTCGGAGGTACGTCGAGCTACTAGTTGCGCATGACCAAAAAGTTCTTCAAAACTATCCAAAGCTTGAAAGTCAGGTGCAATATCTCTATCCATTTTCATTTGAAGAATATTAATGGAATCAATAATCTCTATAAAATAATTTCTAGTTTCATGCAAGCTTTCGTATCTGACTTGGAAGTTTTTTTAGGTTTTTTTTCATCTTCTATGTTTTTTCTACAATCCTATAATAAATGAACTCTGCGGAAGAGAGATTCCTGATTTGCTGTTAACATGATTAACTGTTGTTCATCCTTGCTTGCCATTTCAAATTACAATGAAAAATAAGCAAATTATAATAATTTCGGATAAATAGAAAATAAATATATTATTAAATAACAATTAAATCATTAACCCAAAGTGTTCCAGAAGGAAATAAAGAACAAATAACCTCCGACAATCACCTCCAACAAATCAAGAACACATACCAACAATGGGAAACCTCAAATCAAGACAATAGCAAATTTGAAGTGGCTTTGACCAGACAACGAATAGGACACACTAAACTAACTCACTCCTGAAATTATATTTTAAATTTTTGCCCCTATTCCTAGAACATTTGTTTGTATTTTATAAATACGTATTTCGACTAAAATGTAGTCATCATCAGTATGAATTAGCTTATCGTAACTATCTCTGGGATATGGATTCAGAGATATGTTACTTGTTGCAAATTTGGTGCGTGTCTCACAATGATATTAAAAAAGTTCCGTCCTTTTATACGATTTGACGGAGGGTATAATCTGACTTGAGGATTATTTGAGTTACCTGACTACTGGATTAGGTGTGTGGAAAACCCCACCTATTTATTGGCGGTATTCTTTGGTGACTATGTGGCGTTTGTTTTGTCACTAAAGTGAGTGTTCCTCTATATGGCATTTTGAAATGTTGTTATTTTCCAAATCTTTGAGCTCTACTTATTACTACTATTGGATTTTTATTTTTATTTTTGAAAATGGTTTAATTTTATTAAATCAGAATGTGGAATTGGGTCATTGTCTAAACTCATTATCTGTTTTCTCAGTTCGTATATGTAAATGCTTTCGTATGCATCAAATTCTGTGGGGTTTTGTACCGATTTATGTAGTTTTAGATTCGATTTATCAATTTTGTGGTTGTTCTCAATAACGTGCTCCGCTACACACGATTTTTCGGTTCTCCCAAATTTCACATGAGCCAGATGTTCTTTGATTCGAATACCGATTTCGACCAACATAAATTTTCGAACAGTTTTGACAATTGACACCATATATGCCCGAATGTTTTTCATCACTAATTTTATCCTTAGGGGTGCCCAGTAAGTGTTGTGATTTTATTTTTACTAACAAGCGCTGTTTTTAAGTTGTATGTTAGTTTGCATTATTTAGTTTGCACCATTTTAAAAGACAAGAAGAAAAAAGAGTTCAATGTCTAAAGCTTGAAGATATATAAAGAAAATTAATTTTGAAAGTGTAATGGCGCAACGCACAACTTCTTTGAGACGAACTATAGTGTACAAAAATTGTACACGGCAAATTTTTGTTACAATAACTGACATTTCCAATAAAACTATATTCAAAATTATCAAATTATGAAATTTATTATGATTTTATAAGCTATCAACTATAATATTAATGAAGTTAATTAAGATTTTTAGCGCGAAAATATTTTCCAGAAATAGCCATATCTAAAAAAAAAAGATTCAATCCAAGGTCGAAGGACCTGTACGATAGTAGACCAATGCGGTCAGTTAAAATGGACTGAAAGTAAAAAGGGGCGGATTCTACAATTTGCGGTTTTTTACTACAATATCAAACATAGGGTTTGCGAATTGTGGTGAATTTATGGAAATGTGCCTTAAACTAAGATAAATCGTCAAAAAAAAAACAAACTTACCCAAATCACCAAAAAACGCATGAGATTCACAATGAAAACACTTAATACAAGAATGGTAAAAATAGCGTGGAAGGATTGAAAATTTGGTTGGGATAAATTTAGATTCATTTATTTCACACACTAGTTTCAATTTTGATATAAAATTGTCTTTTTTATAAGCGGTGAAAAAGGACTATAAATATGGCGGATTATTGTAATTTTATGTCAATAATATCTTCTTTCTTTTGCAATAACAAATATTATATCTTTAATGCAAATAATTATAATTCGTCCGATCAAAGTTGCGATTACGCCACTAAGTTCAATTCGTGATTGAACTCATGGGAACAAGAGAAATAATTGAAAAGTTAAGAGAACTATTTAAAATAAAAAGCAATACTGTGGAATCGAAAAAACTATACATAAAATGAAAATACTATTAATATATGCAAAGCAAAAAAATAATGCTTATTTGGTATAATAGAAACTGGCAAATTTCATACAAAAAAAAAACCGTTGCGCAGAAGCTGCGTCAACTTAGCGAATTTCCTTAGAGTACATAAATTACTCTTCAACAGTCATAATTTTAGTGTGATTAAATTGAAATATAACATCTGATATGACTTTAGTATTTGCAAAAATTAAATTTATTAAAGCCAAATTGGAACGATGTATAACGATTATAGCTTATAGTTACTATAGAAATGACAATCAAAATTGACATTTCAAAATTAAAACAAAATTTTAATAAAATAATTTTATGGTTATCTTATAGAAGTAGATTTTCCGTGGAGATGACAAAATCAACACAAAAGTTTAACCAACTCCAAAAAAAGAAGGAGGAAACTCTATGTTCGACTGTAAAGTAATGTAACAGCTAACTGAGTTGGATGTTTGAATACCCAGTATATACTGAGTTTTATACCAATGATTGAATTGTTTACAATTCTGCGTATTCGAATTCCGAGGAACATTTTTATACTGAGTTGTATACCAATGATTGAATTGTTTACAATTCTGCGTATTCGAATTCCGAGGAACATTTAATCACAAATTATGAGAAAACTATTGAGTTTATGAAAAAAATTTTCAAACAAAACATGCTTATTTTAAAAAGAAGATTTTTTTGTCAAAAAGATAAACAGTTTTGCCCAAATACAGTCTGATTTTGCCCATTAACGAAATTGACCTTACTTTTTTGCTCTAAAACACATTTCAGCTCGTTATCTCTTTTCGTTCTTGGGTTATCGTGTCCACAGATACACAGACGGACATGCGGAAATGGCCAAATTTTATGAACACGTGATGCATATTTATAAGCGTTACAAAGTTGTGATCAAACTTAATATACCTTGTATATTTACAAATACTAAATTATACGTAATAGGTTTGGGCAAGAGTTGTCTTTTGGATTAAATCTGTAAATTGTTATTTTTAGCTTTTTAATATAGTGACTTTTGAATTTTACAATTAAATATATTTTATGTATTCGTGTCAAACAAACACAAAATATTAAAATAATCGAAAAATGTATAAGGAGTAAAGTTGTAGAAAATCAAGTTTGCTACAATTCATTTCGTGATCATTTTTCTCAAACTCTAATGTGAACAGAGATATTTAGAATTTAACTTTCAATCTTTAATAGTAAATATTTCTGTCAATATAAGTGTAACAGAAATTACAGTAAAACTTAGTACCTACAACTTGTCTTCTTATAAATTTTTCGATATTTGGAATATTAAGGGAGATATGTCAAATTTTATGTTTCCCTCTCCTACTTAACCTTATGTCCCCTTGTCCGATTTTACCTACTAACGATATTGATCTTTAAAATACCAAAAGCGATGCAAATGCCCAATTTCATTCCAATCGGAATAAAACTGTGACCGCTAGAGAATCCACAGACATTTAAAAAAAAGTACATATATAAATATATATATATATATATATATATATATATATATATATATATATATATATATATATATATGTTTTTTACTCTTATGAGCTTAATTAAAATAAGATTGAATCAAAAGCGTCAGAAAGTCTTCGCCTTTTTCGTAGATTTCTCAGCCGCTTTTGACCGTATTGACCGATACTCTTTATGGTATAAGCTTTTTTCAATGGGTGTGTCCACTAAATTTATTAATACATTAAGAAACGTCTACGAAAGAACTTCTACTTCGGTATGGTGTCGTCAAGGTCTCACAGCATCTTTTGAAATATCTATGGGATTAAAACAAGGTTGTCTTCTTAGTCCCATACTGTTTTCTTTATTTATAAATGATTTGGAAACTCATTTAGTTGTGGGATTAATGTCAAAAATACCCGAATTAAAATGTTGGCTTATGCGGACGATCTTGTTTTATTAGCATCAGACAGATTAACTATGTAAAAAATGATAACCTCTTTAGAAAATAATTGTGATACTTGGAATATGCAACTGAATTTAGAAAAATCTAAGATGCTTTTTAGAAATGGGGGAAAGCCTGCTTCAAATGAAAAAATGGCTTTATAAAGGTAAAAGTAAAGATGTGGTCAACAAATATAAGTATCTAGGTCTTACCCTATCTACAAATTTGTCTCTGGGCAAACACTTTACGGAGAAAGCAGAAAGTTTAAAATTTGCAACCCTCTCTTTTAGCGATATAATCTTAAATAAGACCATCCCTTTTCCCGCCAAGCTCAAAATCTTTCATGCGGTAACACGATCAATTTTATGCTATGGAGCTCAAGTATAGGGTTTTCAGAAATTTAATGACATTGAAGAAGTCTTGAAACTATTCATAAAAAAAATGTTATAATCTTCCTGGTAACACACCGGATTTTATTATTTATCTAGAACTAACATATCTCCAGTATTCTTATTTAACTTTAAGCTTCACTTACAGTACATAAAATGATGTTAATTCAAATCTAATCAGTTGGATACTCAAGGCCAGAGGTGAGTTAATATATCTTAATAGTTATTCGTATAGCCAAAACATAAAAACCTGCTCGTTATGTAACACTCTAGAAGAAGAATACTCACAACACTCTAACACTCTCAGAATTCCGTATCAAATATTTAAAAAAGTCTATACTTTGCTTTGAAGATTTTATGGTATTTCTAAATGGAAAAGATTGGATGAAACTTGCACAATACTGCTCAAGTGCCTGGAGATATAGATTTGAATTGATATTTGAGTTTAATTTCTAATGGGGAGCAGACCATGCTTCATGTATTAAAATTTTCAATGCCTTCACTCTTTCCTAATAATATAATCACGAAATGGATATCACTGAATTTTGTTAATTTGTGTTAATTTATTAACTTATTATTTTCTTTCTCTTTTTATTTTAATTTTAATTTTATGTATTTATTTTCTCATTTTGCATATGCATTCCTGTTTTTCTTTTTTCTTGCTTTTTCTTTGTGGCTTTTGATTTTGTTTTTCAAAAGACAACTCCTCTGACGGTGTTCAATGACCATAGAGTAGGTCTGAAAAATTATTATTGCTAATTGTATCTTCTTTGTATAATATTTAAATAAAGACAATTATAATTATTGTTATTATATATATATATATATATATATATATATATATATATATATATATATATATATATAATTATATAAATATATATATAGATATATATGCATATATATATATATAAATTATAATTCTAGCAAAGAATTATTCGAAAAAAAAATGATTTTATTATTTCGAAAAAAAATGATATTATAATTATTTTTACAAGAAATATAATTAATTACAACAAACTAAATTACAATTGAATATTGACAATAAATTTGAACAGAATAACAACGTTATTAACTTTTGATATTAGAATATGATATACTTAAAAATCGATGGCTTTATATAGTAAATTTTATATAAATTGCTGATATTTTGTTTATGTTGCTTAAAATATTATTGAAAAAGGCACGTGTTGTCACATGTTGTGATTGTGACCGGATGCTTGCTTAATATTTTTATATTGATAGGTCTATTCCAGAATATGTAACTCTTCCCACCTTAAGATGGTTGTTTAATTTTCCAAGGAAATTGAATAACCGGAGTTGTTGGTTGAGTCGTATGCTCCATAGCTGACCCATCTTCCATTTGCGGTTTTTTCTTGAAATAACGTTTGTGCATGAAAAATATAGAAATACAAATTATTACAGAAATTATAATAATTAGTGAAATGCTGATATGTGTGGTTTGTTTGAATTTTAATAAGTTGAGTTCTTGAGTATTTTCAAGATGTTTTATTTGTAGATTTTCCAAGTTGATATCTGTTGCCATATTAGTAATATTCACGGTGTTGTAAATGATTTGTTCCAATTCTCTGTTGTCAACCGATGTATGTAAATTTCCATATGTGATGCCGTTGATATCGGCCTGGCATTGTGATAAAATTATGTGAAGTCGTCCCACGAAATTCGTTATATTTTTACCACAATTATTGGTGATATTTAGGTGGACTGACGTTATTACTATGATGTGATTATCTTCAATTTCTTCAATAAAGTCGATTTCCATTGTGCGATGTAGCGTACAATTAGCCGGTTTATTTTCTAAGATCTTGATTTCACATGTATTAGATGTTGGTGATTGTATTTTCATGGGTGGACATATTAGACTTTGTTCTATTCGATTGCATGTTTGTTCGAGGAATTGGAATTTATTAGGATTTATTAGGATTGTACAAAATGTAATTAGTTTTGCTGTATGATTTGATGATTTTCAGGTATAGGTCTGAATTTTATTATTTGAAAGGTCTCGTTAGTAAATTGAGGTATCATAACGACAAATAGGATGTTGCTATTATTATAGTATGCTTTAAGTTCTAATAGTTCGTACAAGTGTTCGTCATTTAGTATGTTAATCTGTTTACTGAGTGAATCGTGTACAATAGTTAACTCTTTCTTTTTCAAGATGTGTTTTGATATTATACCGAGTTTTGCTAAACTGATAGAAGAAATAATATCGCGTACATGTTTGTCTAAATATTGTAGTTGCGATTGTATAGTAAAACAGAATTGCGACCGAAATAACTGTTGTTCAATTTTTGGATAATTTTGCATAGCAGATGCTAACATTTGCAATTTGGCCTGTTCAGAATTAATGAAGTTAGTAATATTATCAAAGCGTTGTATCATTTGTGTATTAAGTTGGTGTTGTCCTGATATCCTATCTTTGATCAGCAACTGATTATTTTTAAGCGTTTCTATTTGATTATTAAATTCTAATGCATCATCGTTGTCCATGTTACCGGTGATTTTTTTAATAACGGTTCCTATACCATCTATAAGTCCACGTTTAGGTCTATGGTGTTGTATTTCTAGGCTTTTAATTTTATGATCTAAATCTAAGTATTGGTGTTTTAAGTTCACTATGTTATGAAATAGCGCTTCATTGAAATTTGTTTTAAATAAGCTGAGATAAATTTGGTCTAAACTGTTTCTAATGCTAGTTACGTTAATTATATGAATAAGGATATTGTAATGAGAAGTAAGTTTGGTAGGTCCTAGGTTAAGTGCCAATAGTCCTTTGGTATTAGTTAAGTCATGATATTCGATGTGTTGTGCAATGTTGTAACGTAAAAACCTGAAAGAAGATTACTTTCGTTTAGGTTTTATTTTAGACTTATGATATTTAATATTCTGAGTTGCCTTAAAAGTAAGTTTATTTTCTGACTGTTTTATCTTTTTGTCAAAAGGTGTCCTTAATTTTGTATTGCGTTGAACATTTTTTAAGTAAATTTCATTATCTAGTTCTGGGGGTTCATTTAAATTTTCGTTATACCGATTAATACGTTCTAATTGTTTTTTGTTCGAATCATCTATTAGTTTTTTGATTTCATTACTTTCTTCAATACGTTTATTGTTGAATTCGGTAATGGCGTTTTGTTTCGGTTCGATAATTGTTTTATCGCGTATACCTCGTATAATTTCGAACGGCGTTAATCTGGTGGATGAGTGAATTGAATTATTATACATTATCATTGTCATGTCTAGTAATTCAGTCAGATCTTTGTTTTTATGTTTACTTTTTAAGATTCGTAAAATTTCCAAAATTGTGCTATGTAATCGTTTGACAGGAGAATTGCCTGTTGAATTGCGTGCAGCTGTTACGTGGGTTTCTATATCATAGAGTTTAAGGAATTCGCGTACATCTAAATTAGAGAATTCCAATCCGTTGTCATGTATAATTTTATTTGGGATACCGTTTCGCGCTATAAAGTTTTTTAATGCTTTTAGAATTTCTACGGAATTTTTAAAAGGTACGACGATGCATTCGCCATATTTACTGAATTTATCAACAAGAGTGAGAATGTTTGTTTTTTCAATTGAAAGGATATCGATATGGATTATTTCGAATGGTTTGCTGGCTATCTCTGTGGGAGATTGTTTCAATTTGAGTGGGTGACGTTCGTATTTAAATTTAAGGCATGTCTCGCATGTGTTTATGTAGGTAGTTATTTTTGATTTCATATTATCAAAATAGTATGTACGTTTAAGATGATTGAATGTCTCGTCGATTCCACGATGGACAGATAACTCATGGTATTCTTTTATGAGTTTACTTTGTTCATCAAGTGTTTGAACATCACTTAAGAGCGTGGTGCAACGTATAAGTTTATATTTCGAAAAATATTCGTCATAAGTTTTACTTATAAGTTTAAATGTAGTATCGTCAGTGTGGATAGCATTCAATTTTGTAGGACTCATGTATTCTTTAAAGATTGAAATGCATTTGTCCGTGGTTCAGTCGTTCTCTATTTCGATTGTTATGCGTTTTCTCGTTTTAAATAAATATTCTGTATTAATTATGTTGCGAAGTCCGGTATCAATGATTATTTGATTGTTAAATTCATTTAGGCACCGTTCCGATATGGGAATACCTTTATTAAGATTTTTGCTTGAACTATGTTGAGTAGATACTTCAGCCTGTTGTGAATTATTTGAATCAGTTAAGTTTATTTCAGGTTGAATTCTACTGAGTGCATCGGCATTAGTGTTCTGTTTTCCTTTTTTGTAATGGATCGTATAGTCGTATTCTTCAAGTTTTAGTCTCCAGCGACTAACTTAGAATTCGGTTCTTTTAGAGAAAATAACCAAATGAGCGGTTTATGATCCGTCACGATAGTAAATTTCGTACCGAATAGGTATGGTCTAAATTGCTTTGTTGCGCAAATTATCGCAAGGAGTTCTTTCTCAATCGTACTATAGTTCTGTTCGGTCTTTGTTAATGTTCTTGACGCGTAGCATATGGGTTTGTCGGATCCTATATTTCCCTGTGAGAGGACTCCACCAATCGCGTAATTACTCGCGTCCGTTGTCAGTACAAATGGTTTTGAAAAGTCTGGGTACTGGAGTATTGGGTCGTTAGTCAATAGTGTTTTGCAGTATTCGAAACATCGTCTGTATTTTACGTTATTAATGTCTATGCGTCGATCTTTTTGCAAGCATTGTGTGAGAGGTTTGGTTATCTTGGAAAAATCTTTGATAAATTTTCTATAATATCCTAATAGTCCCAGGAAGGATTTAATTTCTGTAACTGTTTTAGGTATCGGAAAATTTTTTATGGCTTCGATTTTTCTAGGATTAGGTTTTATCCCCTCGGTGGTAACAATGTGACCAAGGAACTCTATTTCTTTATGGAGAAATTCACATTTATCCAATTGTGTTTTGAAATTATGTTCCCGGAGTTTAGTAAATACTTTACGAAGTGATTCGATATGTTCTTGTAAAGACGATGAAAAGATGATAATATCGTCCATATAAACTAAAACATTCTTGCCTATATGCTCTCTTAGCATATTGTCCATCACCCTTTGAAAAGTGGCTGGGGCATTTTTCAAACCGAATGTCATTCGCGTATATTCGTAGTGACCATGATCAATACTGAAGGCGGTCTTAGCTATGTCACGTGGATGCATTTCGATTTGGTGAAAACCGGATGCTAAATCAAGGGTCGAGAAGTATTTGCAATTACCTAACTTATCTAGAATGTCGGAGATGTTTGGAAGTGGATACCGATCATCAATAGTCTTTTCGTTCAACTTACGATAGTCAACGACTAACCTCCACTTCTTTTTACCAGAAGCATCGGCCTTTTTTGGTACAATCCATATAAGAGAGGACCACGGAGACTTTGATGGACGTATGATACCTTTTTCTAGTAATTCATCAATTTGTCTATTCACTTCTTCCTTATGACACTGAGGGTATCGATAGGATTTAGTGAATATCGGTATATCATCTTTAGTTGTAATACTATGTTTTACGTCGGATGTAAAAGTCATGTTTTGGTGTGGTTCGTAAAAGATATCGCGAAAATCTATACATGCCTTCGTTAAATGTTTTTGTTCCTCTTGGTTTAGGTGATTCATGCGTATGTTTTTGGTGACAAATTCGTAATTGTCTGTATAGTCGAAATTATCAGGTTCAACACTTTTGTTTATATTGTTAAACTCGTGATAATTTGTCTATACTTCGGCCTTAAGTGGCTGAGACTTTTGGTGTTTGTCAGAATTGTTTTGAATACAGATTTTTGTATGATAATCTTTTGCATGATAAATTCCACTTATTGTTTGTATGTTGTCGTTTATGAGTGTCTGTGGTATGATTGTGTCTGTGGTAGATTAATAAGTCTTTGTTCAAATGGTTCAAGTGTGTAAATGGGGGTTTTTATGCATGGTTTGTAAAATATTTTATTTCTTACGTTGTTTAATGTTATTGAATCGTTAGAGTAATTTATCTGAGAGTTTAATTTCCTAAGTGTTTGATTCCCTATAATTCCATCGAAGAAATGATGAAACTTAAATATTAATAATTCTAACGGTGTTTGATTATCTAGTTCGTTGATATATTCTACGGAAATTTTGTTAGTAATCAGATGTTTGTTAAGAGCGGTCGTTATTTCTTGTCGAGTAGGTATAAGGTTTGAATGTTTCGTGTGTTTAGGATCGATAAAGTTATCGTCAGAACCCGTATCTATTAAAAATCTAAGTTGGTTATTACCGTCCCATATGTGAATGTATGGTAATTTTCCAAAGGGGGTTTGTTGCGAATTTAACTCTACGTATCCTGTTGTGTTGAGGCAGTTAATATTAATTTCGTTTAAGTCGATTTGATCACTGTCAACTATGTCAGGTGGGGTATCGAAATAGTCGTTATATCGTGAATGATCAATTGGATGTGGATAATTATGTTGAACGTATGAATAATTGTTATAATTTTCGTGGTATGGGTCGATTGGATTGTCAGGCTCCATATCAAATAATTCTTGTGATGCAACGCTTGCATGATTAGTTGGTTTAAAACCATTGTTATGAAATGAACGTCTAGTGTTTCCTGATGATATGTCCATTGGTTCAGGTCTGGGTTGTATTGGTTTGTTAAATTGGGGATTGTTAAATCTATTATTATTTTGAAAATTTGGTTGTGACGGAGGTGGTCTATTTTGATTTTGATTAAACACATTATTATTCTGGGGTCTATATTGTAATCGAGGATGATTACCAAAAGTATTAGCGTATGGTTGATTTTGTTGTGGCATAGAATTGAAACGTGGTTGTGTAGTAAATTGATTTGGGTTATAATAATAATAATAATAATAATAATAATATTTATTTCGCAAATGATATACATAGATATGCTTGCTACGTCAAAAATATAAACATGCATAAAAGCAAGTACAGAAATAAAAACAACGAGCTTGAAACAGTAATTTTAACGAAAAAACAGTAACAGAAAAATATTTAAAAAACAAAACAGTAGTCAACAATAAATAAATAAAAAATTTTTTAACAATAAAATATGAAATATTTAAAATAATATATAAACATACAATTTAAAAAAATCAACTCAGTATAAGATAAAAACAATAGTCAACATTGGATAGAAAAAAAAAATAAAAATTTTAACAATAAAATATGAAATATTTAACAATAAAATATAAACAATCAATTTAAAAATCAACTCAGTTTAAAATAAAAATAAAAATAGTCAACAATGTATAAAATAAGATTAGAAATTAATAGAAAACTTAGTACAAAATCAACAAATAAAATAATATCAAAATCAATTTAGTGTTAAACAAAAAGGTCATCTATGGAGTAAAAGGCGTTTCTAATTAAAAAAATTTTTAAGTGCTTTTTAAACATGTTCTTGTTTTGCATTTCCAGCAGCTCCTTGGGGAGGTTATTGTAAATTTTTCTACTAAAAATTTGCCAACTCTTCCCACAAATTGTAAGATGGTATTTTGGGATGGAAAGCATGTCTTTATTTCTAGTTGTGTAGCTATGAGAATCTCCCATCCTCGAATACTGTGACAAATTCTCTTTCACATGTATTCCTGCCAAATAAATGTAAATTGATGGTAAAGTGAGGATACCATTATCCACAAAGAATGTGACACATGACGTGTTCGATTTTAAGTTGACATGCATCGCAATATCATCTTCTGTTTGATGAAGACGTCTTTTGCTGTTGAAGAATTTCCCCAACATAAGACTCCATATCTTAGTTGTGGGTAAACAAATGCATAGTAAAAAGTCATTAAAACCGATAAATCGTTACAAACCATACGTAATCTCCTCAGAAGGTAAGCCAATCTGGCAAGTTTAGAGGATAAGAGGGCAGTGTGCGCGGCCCAACTAAGGTTACTGCTTATGTTTAAACCGAGCAATTTAAAGCTATCAACAGCTGTAAGTACTGCGGTTTCTTATTTTACACTTTTAAGGGAAAAGTACATTAATTTTGTCTTTTCCTTATTTAGCACTAAACAGTTACTAGCAGAAAATTGCTCAATAGCAGTGATTCCAAGTTTAATATTTCTGTCCAGATCCTCTTTAGTTTTGGATGATGACAATATTGTTGTGTCATCAGCATATATTATAAAATTATGTGCAGGGCATTGAATCCAAGGAAGGTCGTTTATGTAAATTATAAACAAGACGGGTCCTAGAATAGATCCTTGTGGAATTCCCATTCGAAGAGGTTTTGGTTCCGATAATACACCGCTGCAGCAAACCATTTGATGCCTATCATTTAAATAGGACTCAATCCACGATAAAGCCTTTCCTCTGATACCACATTTTTCTAATTTGTATAACAAAATTCCATGATCAATTGTATCAAAAGCTTTGCTAAAATCACAGTAAGTTGCACTTGCCATAAGCCCTTGGTCGATGAGTGAGACGATGTTATCAATAAAAGACATTAATGCTGTTTCCGTTGACTTATTTTTACAGAATCCGTGTTGATGAGGATTTATTATCTTATTTTTTTCTAGAAAGGAGCGTAAGCGTTCGAAAAAAGCATATTCAAAAATTTTTGATAGAGAGGGTAGAATTGATATTGGTCTATACTCTTGGCATGTTTTGGCACTGTTGTTTTTAGGAACGGGTATGACTTTTGACACCTTTAATTGATCAGGGAATATACCTTCATTAAACGAAAGATTAATTAAGTGGGAAAGTGGAATCGAGAGAATTTGAGCCCTTTTTAATAAAATTGTAGGTATTTCGTCAACTCCAGCGGAATAAGAATTTTTTATCTTATTTAAAATATACACTATGTCTTGGGGGATGACGGGGGTTAGATAAAGTGTATTGGATACACGGGACGTTAGACTAGCTGGTTTCAGGTCCAAATTCTTTGTCATATCAACAACGGTTTCGACAAAGTATTCGTTAAGGACACCAGCTATCTGAAAAGGGTCGACAATGGTAGAATGGTTAACCACAAGTTCAATTTGTCTGTTCTTTCCGGTTTTTATTGCCACTTCTGCGTTTATCATATCCCAAACTGCTTTTGACTTGTTACTAGCAAAGTTAATTACATTGTTTATACTAGTGGCTTTTGCTGTTTGTACTGACAGCTTGTATTTATTCTTTGCTAGTTTATAAATTTCTTTCAATTCGGGGAATTTTTGACTTAATACAAATAAATCGTAACATTATCCCGTTCTAATTTTATATTGCCATCAAACCAGTTACCGACCTTCTGTGGATACTTTGGTTTACTAGATCTCGGTTTTGATTTCGGAAAACAAGATTCAAAATCAGAGATAAGTGTGTCATAAAACAGTCTAAATGTATGCACAAAATCATGGTGTTCTAAAACTGATAGCCAGTCATGACTCGATAAGACTGAACAGAAATGTTCAATTGATAGTTCGGAAAATGTTCTCCGATCTTTTTTCACGACATCTGATTGAGGTGATAAAGTTTTCAAACCGTCAATGAACATAATTTGCGCATAGTGGTCAGAGATATCGGATTCAATGACCTTCGCGGATTTATAGCTTTTTGTGGTTAAAATATTGTCGATGCATGTTGAACTCACTTGGGTGACTCTAGTAGGTTCTGAAATGGCCGCTTTCAAATTAAACATCAATAAGATATTTTTAAACTCCTTTGTGGTATTATTGTTGTCTAATATATTAATATTAAAGTCACCCACAACGATTACCATCTTATTTTTGCAACATACCTTTGACAGAAATTGCTGAAACTTGCTAAAAAATATATTTATGTCTGAAAGTGGAGATCTGTAAACACAAAAAACAAACATGCTTAGGTGATTACAAACTATCTTCACTCCACAGGTTTCAAATAACTTTTCTTCGTTTAAGTTAAAATTACTTTTTGAAATATTTTCACATTTTAGTGGGGATTTATGTAAAATTAGCACACCCCCTCTTAAAAATACACTTCTGCTGAAAACACTAGCAACACTGTATCCCGGAAATTTTAAAATGTCCTCTTCCTCTTTTCTTAACCAGTGTTCAGAAAGACATACAATATCTGGTTGGTACTCATTTAGCAGGATTGTTAATATACTAAAATTATTCCCGGCAATCTTATTAAAAGATTGCCTCTCCCCTGCGAAAAAGAAAACGTTTTACAACAATATTCTTTGGCCAAGTCTGTGGATCGTAAAGTTTATCTTTCAGATCTTCTGGAGCCTCTATTTTGAAGCTCCAATTTCTATATTCTGGGTTGTTACTCAGGACTGCGCAATCAAACTGGCGGTCAGGAAAACGAACTTGAAGATACTCTTTCAAAGCATTTACTGTTGTGCCGCTTTTCACGCGCCCAATATATACAAATATTTTTTTGTCAGAGGCCTGAAAATCATTATTTCCAGAATCCTCTGCGCCACTTCCAACAACAACTTGACGTTTGCGTTTCTTCTTCGGAAAAACAAATTTTTCTTCTTCAACGGTTTCTTTTTCAATATCGACTTGATTATCGGTACGTGCGACGCTTTCAACTGGTATTTTTTCCTTTTTATTGTTAACCACTTTCGGTTTTTCTACATTCAGGGGTAGAGAGACTTGTGGATCACCTATCACTACACAATCACTTACAACTTTTTGATTCTTAAAAAATGACAGTTCTGTTCTAACCTCTTCCAGCTCTTTAAGAACAGGATTTAAGGCAGTTTTCACAGCGTCTTGAATCAATTTTTGAAACATTTCACTAAAATCACTGTCACAAAATAGATCACGAAGTAATTCGCAATTATTTGACAAATTTTCTTTATTTTTAGCTTTTTCACTGGAGCGAGTATTTATAGTGGCGTTACTAGTTGGCGCCATCTTGCCTCCATCAAATGGTCTGTTAGAATGGTCTGTTAGAACAGACCTCCATGGAGGTCTGTTAGAATCATTCGTGTTTACGTATCTTATAACAGTTTTAGGTTGTTGTGAATTGTTTGAATTCATTTTAACAGGTGTTTTTTGAAATTGACTTTGCTTATAGAACACGTTCTGTTCTATTTGAACACGTTTATAAGCATCAGAGAGAGTTTTTGGTTGAAATGCTCTCACTATATTTCCTATGTTTCTGTTAAGTAAAAAGCAATCCAAGCTAACTGATGGTAGTAATCTATTTTGTTTTGCTTTACTTCTGCGTTTAATTGTTGTAATGCTACGTCATTTATGAGTGAAGTGAATGCTTCGTTTACTTTACTAAAGAAATTTTCAGCAGAAAGATTTCCTTGATGTAAAGTATGAAGATCTCTTGTTAAACTATATTCATCCCTTTTATCGGCATAATGATTAATTAGGATTTCTTTAATTTTATTCCATTCTCTAACCCTACCGTATTGATTAAGAACATCATTGGCGTTTCCAATGACTTTTTTACGAACTTCATTATTATAAATTGCTTTCAGATTTTCATCTACTAATGGTAATAATGTTGAAAAAATAGTATCAACACTGTCAATAAAATTAAACAAATCTGATTTATTCCCGTCGTATTCAGTTATAGTTTTAATACAATCAGGTATTCTAAAGTGATTTATTATTTGATCTAAAGTAGCTGACTGCGGTATTTGAAGTGGTATTGCCATTTTATTAATATTTTTAATTTTTCCTGTTAATTCTGAATTAGATAAACTATTGTCTGATTCACTGTTCGATAAACCGTCGGACTTGTAATTACTATTAGAAAAAGATGAACCGTCGTTTAATTTAGTGTTAGTTCTGCTGCGTGTGGATGGATATGGTTTTGGCATGAGGATAAGAACAAACAAATTGTACTTACAATAGAATTATGAACGTAGTCTGCATATTCACCATAAAACGATAAACTGTCGTCTCTGAATTGATATGAAGTTGAAACGAATCTTGATGAACCAATTAATTAATCAATAAACCGTTTAAAATTACCAGTATTCCAGTATTCCAACCATAAATCTTCGATAAACCGTCGAAGTATACCAATTCAACGAATATGTTGCCAAACCACCACTGTATTTCGTGACTCGTTGTGAATTATAATTTATTTATTTGTTTCGTAGGTTCGTCCCAAAGTATTAATATACACTCGTATTTTCAACGATACCGTCGTTAAAAGTTACGATGGACGCTAGATAGTAGGTAAATTTTCACGAACTATCCTACCGGCTGCGCCAATTATAATTCTAGCAAAGAATTATTCGAAAAAAAAATGATTTTATTATTTCAAAAAAAAATGATATTATAATTATTTTTACAAGAAATATAATTAATTACAACAAACTAAATTACAATTGAATATTGACAATAAATTTGAACAGAATAACAACGTTATTAACTTTTGATATTAGAATATGATATACTTAAAAATCGATGGCTTTATATAGTAAATTTTATATAAATTGCTGATATTTTGTTTATGTTGCTTAAAATATTATTGAAAAAGGCACGTGTTGTCACATGTTGTGATTGTGACCGGATGCTTGCTTAATATTTTTATATTGATAGGTCTATTCCAGAATATGTAACTTATATATATATATATATATATATATATATATATATATATATATATATATTTTGTAACGGTTGAAATGAATTCAACCTTCGATGAGTGTCTTTTTATTTTTTTTAGTATTTATGTTTATTATGGGCGTGAATTCGACGCGACTGGTCGCTGGTTCCATCGAAAGGACACCGGGGCCAGATAAACGCAAGAGACGGCTCCGAACTCCGATGTCGCTGTTGACATTGATAATTGTAATTATATTATATTTCTATTTTTAAGATTAGCCACACGCATTAAATAATTACCAACCTCGCTCCAGTATCGATCGCCGACATCGTGGAATTGGATCAAGCTTAAGGAGAAAATTCAAGAATGGATAAGATTAAATTTCACTTAACAAAATACACGAAATCCTTATCCGATTTTATTATTGAATTGATTACCGTTTACATTTGTGGAACTGCTATATGGAGTATGGTCAAATAGTTTGGGGCTTATTTATGAATCGTTCTATATGTTTTTCGATTGTACGAAAGACCGATTAATTGATTTGGTTACATTTAAAAAAAATAAAATAAAAATTATTGTTGGAATTAAAAAAAAAAATAACAGTCCCGTATTATAGACTTGTCGAAATAGTGATCATTAAAATAAAACTTCGAGTTATGATAAACAATTAGACAAGGTATATTTCTGTTGTACGATGGATGAGAATGATCATGAATATTCAAGATGAAATAATGCATCGTTGTGTTGAATTGTTGGATGGATTTTGTAACTATATGTGATTTCGATATTATTCAAGCTTGAAAAAGCATATTTTATATTGGATGAATTAATCAGGGGTGGTGAAACACTAATAGCATCAGCCACATTGCCACGTTCATTATCGGCAAAGCAATTTAATATTAAAAAAAAAATTAATTAATCAAAATCCAACCCTGGTGTAATTTAAACATTGCTTAGTGACAATAATACCAAGGAATGTGATGTGAGGAATGTGTAAACACGTTGTTTTCGTATGACGGACTTTGGTTGAAACACGAAAAAAAATCATTAATTTTTTGCTTGTGTTTCGAGAGCCTGTTTCTGCGTACCGAAAAATTAAAAGAAAAGATCGTGATAGTTAATTAAATTTGGATCGTGATTAAAATTGTTTAAGTGTCGAATTGAATTAATAATTTTGTTACAATTTGGTTTTGTTTAAATTGTTAAAGAATTACTTTGAGATTTTGTGCAAATAAATTGATTAAACGTGAATTCGAAATTCATCGATCGAAGATACGGAGACCGAGTGAGGTTGGTGGTATTTATTTGCGTTAGCGTGTTCACGAAAGTACATTTTTTTTTTAAATTATTATTTCGAATCATATTTTTTTTTATTTTAATTCATTTTTATTTGTAATTTTTTTTTGTTTGTTAAAATTAAAATTTCGTAAACACGTTTCGGTACCAGAATTAAAAATTGTTTCACTGTTAGGTATTATTTTATTTTGTTAGAATTAGATTTTTTTTTGTTGTTCACGATTTTTTTTGTTCAACTTGTGTTGTAATCGAATTATTTTTTTTTTTCAATTAAATTATTAGTACTATTTTTCTTCGTAAATTACATTTTTTTTTTAATTACTCCAATATTCGAACTCGTAACAATCAGACGAGTGTTCCCCTTTAACCTACAACATAAATCGAACTCGTGAGTGGTACTCACAAAAAACCTGGCGCCCAACTAATAAATTGTTTTTTTTTGTTTCGAATTGGTGCTACAATTTGTCGGCTAGTCATCACCTTGTTGATTCCAAGGTGGTGAAACTACCATCACAATATATATATATATATATATATATATATATATATATTATATATATGTTGATATATATATACATATATACAAACTTTAGCGATGGTGATTTTTAACATCTAATAGATAGGATCGATGGACATTTGAAGAAATTATTACGAAATTCCAACATTGGTGCAAAAACAATAGGTGTTTTTCCTTTGGAGGAAATTCGCTAAAAAGAATGCACCATCAGTTCTACCTTTTAGAGATTGGTCCATTTTCTGTTCTCTGCATTATTAGAATATTATTTCCAAATTTTTCCACAAAGTTTTATAGTTTGTTGGCCTTTTCTTTGCGATGATTGGAGCTGTATGGACCGATAATTTTTGTTATCAGGTCTTCTCACGCCATTTTTGGCATTACAATCTCTTTTGAAATATATTACTGCGAGATCGGAATAATCTCACTCCATTTTTTAAGAAAAGTAAGAGTGTAATATAATACGCTGTTGATTGATAATATATAGAGAAAGGCTATGGGAAACATACTCGTTCGTTAAATTAATAAAGTTCAAGAACATGCATTTTTGTTTGGTACCCATATTATTAAATCCCTATATGCATACAAAGCACAAAACTATTTCAACTTAAGTAAATACACAGATATTATTTGAACACTTACAGTAAACAAGAACAATAATTTTCTTGTTTATTTCAAACAACGATTATCACCCACCCCCTATTACATATTACCTTATCATAGAAAATACATAAGAAGTATTTTGTAATTGAGAATAATTGTAGTCATGTTTAAGACTACGGTATTGTGCTTCAATTGTTATTCAGTAATTTTACTAACAATAAGTATTCTTATGCAGGTATGTTTTACTTTCAAGCTCAAGTAAGTGGTTGTTAGATCTTGAAGCTTGTGATTAAGACTTTTGGAGTAAAGAGAGAGCACAAATTTTAATAATGGTCATTTTTTAAATTGCATCTTCAGTATTATAAAATGAAATTTTTAAAGTTTCGTTAAACGTGAAGTTACATTTCATGAAGTTTACAGACTACGCAACTGTACGATTTCCTATAGTTGTTTCTATAGGAATAACTTTTGAATTCGTTGTTCTTTAAAAAATTCTCTCAAATGTTATATTTTATCCGATAAATATTATATTAATAGAGAAATGGTTATAAAGAACTTCATTATCGTTCTTATATACATCGTTTACTGTGCTTTCTCGTAGATACAAAATCCTAAAAACAAAAAATTCGGATAGAGATTTTCGTACTTAAAGTTGGGAACTTTTTACTAAGAAAAGTCCTTTAAGAGCGCGGAGCGCCTCTAATATTTGACTTTAACACATTTTTCGAAAGATAACCTCTAGTTGAGTTAATCGCTTAAATACTTAGTGTATACCTAGTTTATAAAAAAGGTTAAAACAAATGTTATTTCTTTTTAAAAAAGAAGCATGTTTTGTCTGTAGCAGTTGTTGAAGTAAAACAGAACTTTTCCGTAGATTAAATAAAAGTTATGTTCAAAAGTCAAACAAAGTAAATTACATTATGGATTTCATCGAAATATATATCACACATATACGATTATTGTGTTTCGAAAATGAATTTGAAACAATAAATTAGAATCAAACTATTTGATTGAGAATTTCACTTAAACTGATATTTAAAGCCGAATGACTCTCATATAAAAATTGTTATTTTGATTATCCAATGCGATCTTTATATGCAAGTATTATATAGAATGTATACTATCTAATATACATATGTTCCTCATAAGTATAGTCCAACAATATAAATGACTGAACGTCGACTATCCGATCGAAAATTTCTGCAAAAGTCATAATCTATATTTATCTTCGTTTTTGAGATATAGTGAATATAGTTAATCTAATGATTGATCCAATTTACGAGCTATGATTTTTGGATAAATTTAAAAAAAGTTTTATCTAGCTAACTAAAATTTAAGATAGAACCTCCCAACCTCAATGGACATTTTACGTCACGTCTTTCGAATAACAATAACGGAAACTTGGTATTTAATAACATTTAATACCTTATAATCGATCCACAGTTTATTATCGTTTTTGTTGATTGCCTTGAGTTATTTCATTTTCAAATTTTCGAAGAAAATACTGTTATTGGTTTAGTACCGATGAACGTATTTCGGAAAATATTTCTTCATATGTTGAAGAAATATACCGATAATGACCACACCGAATATACCGATAATGACTATTAATCAAATTTATACTTTTATTATGTTATCCTTATAAATTTTAATATCATTATTAGTTTCGGATCACAGTTCCTTCCTCAGAAATAAAAAAAAAATCGTTACACAGGAGCTGCTTCAACCAAGCAAATTTCCTTAGAATACATAAATCACTCTCTAGCGGTCATAATCTTAGTGGGATCAAAATGAAATATCATATCTGATATGTTTTTAGTATTCGCAAAATTTAAATTTATTAACATCCAAAATACAACAAAATATAACGATTTATAGTGTGCTATTATAGTTTATAGTTACTATGAAAACGACAATCAAAATTGACATTTGAAAGTTGAAAATTGAAACAAAATTTTAATAAAATAATTGTATAGTTATTTTTTAGAAGTATAGTTCCTGTGGGAGTGACAAAATCAACAAAAATTTTAACCGACTCCAAAAACAGATGGAGGAGATTCTATGTTCGATTGTATGTATTGTTTTAATGTATGTTCACCGTTTTCTCCGTCAATTGTGGATCGATTTTGAAAATTCTTGTTTTGTTTGAAAGGGTATACTCTCGAGGTGGCCCTATTGTCACCAAGGCATAATCTGATTAGGGGATCACAACCAATAATTATAATTTATTACAAGTAATGTAACAATAAACTGAGTTAATAAATGAGGAAATTCATCACGATCGCCGTTAAACGGTGTTATTAATGAATTTAAAATGTCTATAGTTGGAGGTTCAATAAGTATTTGTTTGAAATCGCAATTTGATTGTTGAGAAGAATAAGGCATTGTTGGAGTATAATTGTGGCTGCTAGAGTGGCTGAGAGTGATTTATATATTCTAAGGAAATTTGCTAAGTTGACGTGGCTACTGGGTAACGAATTTTTTTTAAATCTCGAGTTTGTACCTATAGAGATATTTAGAATTATAACTTTCAATCTTAAATTGTAAATATTTCTGTCAATATTAGTGTAACAGAAAAAATTATAATAAACAAAATTACAGTAAAACTTAGTGCCTACAACTTGACCGCTTAGAAATTTTTCGATATTTGAAATATTAAGGGAGATATGTCAAATTTTATGTTCCCCTCTCCTACTTAACCACCTTCCCCCTTGTCCGATTTTACCCACTAACGATCTTGACCATTAAAATACCAAAAGCATCTCAAATAAAAATTTTATTAAAATCAGAATAAAGCTGTGACCACTAGAGAGTCCACAGGCACATGAAAATTCGCTAAGTTGACGCAGCTCCTGAGTAACGAAGTTTTTATTTAGATTGTGGCCTAGTTTGTTATCGGATGTTTATAATCCAAATTAAAATGGACTATTAAATGGACTATTAAGACTATTAAAATGGTTTAAAAGGTAAATACAGAAAAGTTTAAAAACTATGATCCGGCTACAGAAAAAGCATAAAACAACTTTGAAGAGCCTTATAAATATTTCCCTTAGTCAAAGGCCAAAGATGTCGCCCAAAGCAAACTGTAACAATTTCCGATCTTCAGTTAAAAGTAATATTTTCAAGACTGTTCAAACTTGTTTCGTGCATTTTCCGTTATCGGGTTATAGTTTTTAAACTTTATTTTAATTTTAAAGTAAATAACTTTTGTGTGTAACTTTTTTTTCATAAACAGAATACTTTCGCCGCAATTTTAGCTCAAACATCTGCTAATGTTTGTACTCTTACCTGGTGTCAAAGCAATTAACTCAGTTAGTTGCCGTTTTCATTTGTTATATTCGATTATAGTTTCGCAAACATATTTCTTTCTTTAGAAAAATTAATATAAACAAAAAGTACAAATTTAAACTAAAAGATATAGAAAGTATATAATAAAAATATTAATTAAAACAAAGATTTGAAAAGAGTTCAGCGAGAGTTCAAAGAGTTGTAGCGGTCTATTTCGTCAATTTTGTTTTTAAATAAAAATTATCATTAACATTACTTCAGACGGTAGTATAAAATCAGTTTGAACATGCACATCGGTCTAATTCAGTTAGTTCAATTTGCAACCCGGTCGAGTTCAGTTTAATTTGTACCTCGGTCTAAGTAAGTTCAGTTTGCAACCCGGTCGAGTTCAGTTTAATTTACAACTCGGTTGAGTTCAATTCTGTTTAATTATTATCAATGTAATTTGCATCTCGTCGAAGTCAGTAAATTAAATTGTCAACTTCGTTGAGATAAGTTCAATTTACAACTCCGCTGAGCTAGTTAAATTTGCACCACGGTCGAAGCCAGTTTTAATTTGCCACTCGGTCGAGTTTAGTCAGTCAAATTTGCAAGTCCGTTGAGTTCAGTTTTCAATACAATTTTTTTTCTCCATCGCAAAACGCCAGTCGACTAGTAGACCATTTTGAGGCGAAGACCGAATTAGTTTATTCACACTCAAATTTAATAAGTGAATTCTTGTATTTGGTACAGCTAGATGTAAGTTCAATTAACTTATTTATTTTTGTCGTAATAAACTTAATATTTTTTTATGCACCTTCACGTGAACAGCGTTAAGGTATTAACGCAGTAGAGGCGAGGGTCTATTTTAGCCATCGCCAGGGAAATATTTAATTAGGTTTTATATCAATCTACGTATAATTTTGAATTTTATAATCGTCTAATTTTTTAAGTTTATCGATCCCTTGGTGAAATACCGGAATATACGATACTTTCAACCTTGTTTGTACAAGAGTTGCGTTAGATTTATTTTAGGATAATGCTTCAACGATAAAATATTTTAGCAGACAGTTACGTGAACATACTAATGGTCGCTTTTTTAGCGTATTATCTCCAAAGGAAATAAAGGAAATGCAGCTATTGTTTTTGCCCCAATGTAGGAATTTCGTACAAATTTCTTCAAATGTCCATCGATCCTACCTATTGGACGTTAAAAATCACTATCGCAAAAATTTTAATATATGTATGTATATATATCTATATATATATTTAAATCTCGTGTCACATGTGTATCGTGAATGGACTCCGAAACTCCTTAACCGATTTAGATGAAATTTTGTATACTGTGTGTAATTTGGTCAAACTTGAGCATAGGATGGTTTTCAATAGGAAGTAAATCAATGTCTTGCCGCTGTTAAAGTTTTGTCAGAGAGATCTGACAGCGGTAAAAGTCAAATACAACATGGGTAACGAAATTGTAGTGGTAATCATCACTTCGGTCTACCTACCCTATGATGCATCTACTCCACCAACATCTACAGATATGGAAGACCTAATCCAGTATTGTGAGGCAAAAAAACACCAACTGATCATGAAATATGATGAAAACGCTCATCACACTGCATGGGGAAGTACATACACAAATACAAGAGATGAGAATCTCTTTGATTGTACCATAGCTAACAACTTTGATATAGTTAATCAAGGCAACAAGCCGACTTTAATTAAACAAAGTTCGGAAGGAAGTCATTGTTTCTCCTTTCTAAAATTTATGCATATGGCATTCGTGGTCAATGTTACAAACTCATTGAGTCATATTTATCCAATAGATTTCAGTTTGTTGAATTAAATATAAATGGAAATACTTTCAAGTCACAGTGGAGGGCTGTCAGGTCTGGAGTCCCTCAAGGGTCTATTCGGGGCCCTTTGTTGTGTCTCCTATTTATTAATGATTTGCCAAATTCATTAACTCAATTAATTTGCAAAGTTGTACTCTTTGCCGATGATACGACCATCATTGTCTCACACAAAGATACAGATGAGCTTATAAAAACCATTAACAATATCATGGAAGTAATGAAAAGCTGGTGCCACGTAAACGATTTACTTTTAAATCGCAACAAAACAGCCATTATGTTCTTTGGTTGTGGTGTCACTATCCCTACACATTATCTTTCTGTAAATAACTCGAAATTTTTGGGAATTGAAATGGATACAGGATTGAATTGGAAAACTCATATTGATACCCTATGTGTTAAATTTAGTAGAGCTTGCTATCAATTAAGAGCTTTGAGCATTATATTATCGAATGATAATTAGTGAGAACTCTAGGTTTTTGAAATAAAATTTCAAATTCGTCCCCTTTCCCTAGATCAGTTTTTTGTATTATAAATACGTATTTCGACTACAATGTAGTCATCATCAGTATAAAATAGCTAGTCGTACTTTACTCTTTGACAATTAGAGATACATATAAAGTCGAGATCAACCGACAAAAACAAAAATTAATGGAAAATTAACTAGATTAAAATATACTAGATTTAAAATATAAAAAATTTTAAATTATATTGAAATTGCTCGTGTTAAAATTTCCTTCATTCACATTTGTTCCTGTTAGTTTTACTCTTATAAAAATTACTCTTATATTGTCGCAGGGTATGTTACTTGTTACTAATTTGGTGACAGTTTCATAAACTATTTTGGTTTTACGCTACTTATATATGTTCGGCCGACTTTAGATGCTATTCTAAGACCGCACCTGATTGGTGCTGAGTTAAGCCTTGCGCAGTGAACACGTTTTTGTATTTTGACATCTTTAGAGAGAGATGGATATATTGGCAATTGATTTTACCAAAAGATTTTGATTAAATCTTAATTTGGTACCGGTCTATTGTCTAGATTCATAATATTTCTTTTGAATTTCTGAATGTATATGCTTTCGTATGCATCCAGCTCTAAGGGATTTTGTACAGCCTTAACAAGTTTTAAATTAGATTTGTCGATATTATGGTCATTCTCTATAATGTGTGCAGCTACACAGGATTTTTCTAATCTACCGTATTTCGTATGAGCCATATGTTCTTTGAATCGGGTTACTATTTGCCTACGGCTTTGGCCTATGTATGTTTGTGAACACGAAGGACACTCTATGCTATAGATTCCCAATTTTTGTTCGTCTACTATTTTTTCTTTTGGGTTCCCGAGGATCTGTTTAAGTTTACAGTTGCTCACGAGAGCTATTTTTATATTATGATCCTCCATTTTTAATTTTGTTCGTACAAGGTGGGAAGTACGTTAGCTTGCACCATTTCTTTGGGTCGTTGTCGGCCCGTTCTGGTGTTAGTGTCGTAGTGTTTCTTTTAAGAATTTTAAATTTAATTTTACGGATCATGTTATTTATTAATTTTGGAGTGTAGCCGTTAAATATTGCGATTTGTTTAATATGTTTGGCTTCTTTAAAATAATTTTTTCTCGACATTGGCACTTTTAGTAGTCTATTTATTAGAAAGTTAAATATGGCTAGTTTGTGTTAAGGTGGACTGTTCGAATCAGAAGTGATGTACCTTTCTGTGTGGGTCGATTTTCTGTATATGTCAAAATCTAATTTATCTGTGCCCTTGTTGCTGCTGATTTTTAAATCTAAGAAGGGGAGCGAGCCTTCCTTTTCGACTTCTGTTGTGAATTCTATAGATGGGTACATTTTGTTGAGCTTTTCTAGAAAAATGTTCGGGTTTTCTTTGTCCGTATCAAAAATCGTAAAAATGTCATCAACATATCGGTACCAGACCGTCGGAAAGTATTCGAAGCTGTTCTTGGCTTTTTCTTCTAAGTCGTTCATAAAGAGATTGCTTAGAAAGGTGATGGTGGATTACCCGTGCTCGTCCCGAATGTTTCCCTGTAGAATTTTTCTTCAAATGTAAAGACATTTTGTTTCATGCAAAGGCCTTAACCTTACTGTCAGTTTATTATGCTAATTTTGTTTCAGTTATGACATATGGCATAATAATATGGGGTGCATCAGTGAATGCCTCGAAAATTTTTAAAATTAAAAAAAGAGCCTTACAAATTCTCTTCAATTTAAAAAAAACTGACAGTTGCAAAAGCTATTTTCAGAATTACAAAATACTGACGTTTTATTCTCATTTCATTTTAGAAATCTTTAAATTTTTTATCAAAAATAGAAATGTTTTTGTGATCAATAAAAATCAGGGTAATCGTTATATGATTCGTAATCCATCTGAATATGTGCATCCTAGGTGAAAATATTCATTTTTAGAAAAAAACTCACGGTACCTCGCAATTCTTTTTATAATAGAATCGGTAAAGGGTCAACTGTTGGTGACATTATGAGAGATAGGAGAATGACTTTAATCAATGCAGCTCGAATGTATATGCAACAACAGTGTTTCTATTCACTGGAGGAAGGACTAAAAAGCAACTTCTAGTTTTTTATCTTTTGACATTTTTCGTGTGTATTTTTTATCACCAGAATACGAAATTTTATATTATATTGTAAATGACTGCAACTGATACACAATACTATTGATTCAAACTTCTTTTAAGCCTTTTGACTTATATGTATATTGTATTTTATATTATTGACTGTACTTTCGTACCAGGGTAAAAATTTTTTATTTAAAAAAAATCTAATTAACTTATTTATTTGTATTTTTAAATATTTTAAAATTTTACATAATTAAATTGACATTTTGATTATTTCAAATCATTTAGCTGTAAGTCTCAGACTTATATTTTGTTTCATTGACATTGTACTGTATGTTTATGTTTAAACTTAAGTTTTAAAAAATTTTGACATCTAAATTTTTTTTAAAAATCATTTGATTATAAGTCATTGGCTTATATTTAACATTTTGACCATATTGTCAAAGTACATAGAGTACTATTATTTTAAATACTTTTTGTATGTAAGTTATTTTTATTACACTTGGCTGTACTGTGAATACAGTACTACTATTTATTATGTTATTTCATTAACTTGTTTATGGGACGATGAAATTTTTCAATTTTGATCAATTTTATTAAAACCAACAAGAGAGAGCTTATATCTCTATTTTAATTTATGTGTCTTATTTTATTTTATTTATCGATTTAATTATTAATCTAATTTTACTTGCTGTTCCGTTTGTGGTTTTTTCATGTTTTTTACACAAACTTTTAAACATATCATTGTATGTTGGAACAGCCCCTAAAGTCGGCCATGAACCCAAATTATTGCGTTTTCCATTCGTGTTTATACAGGTATGGGAAGCGTAATCCCTTCGATTAAATTTTTTTGTTTACCTCTTCTTTTTTTTTTGACACATTCAATACAATTGTAAAATGTTTATTTGGAATAAAGATTTTTATTATTATTGTTATTATTATTATTATTGTTGATGTAACACTGAGTGCTTATGAAATCAGTGGAAAAATCAATAAGTGGCTAGTATCCGATGAACTATCTGCATCCGATCACAGACAAATCTACTGCAATGTGGAGGTGAGAACTTATTTTCCGGATTCGGTGGCAGTGAACGGTGAACAAGCGAGGCCTGAAGAAGAGCAGCGATTGCCATTAACCGCTTAAAGATCGAATGAGCAATAAACTCATTCGACCCCTACAAAGCACCGGGACCAGATGGGATATACTCAGTGCTTTTACAAAAACTTGCTGAGCATCTTTTAACTCTGCTTGGTCATATATTCAGGGCAAGCCTGGCTACGGGTTGCATCCCAACAGTATGGAAGCCAGTAAGAGTGATCTTATTGCCAAAACTGGGGAGACTTAACCACTCCACGGGAAAGGACTTTAGGCCAATTAGTCAGCCATCGTTCTACTGAAAACAATGGAACGACTAATAGAATTGTGGCTCAAGGGGCATTGTCGAGAAATCCACTGCATGCCAACCAACACGCATATTAGGTAGGTGGAAAAATCTTGTGAATCAGCCCTCCACAACCTAATATACTGGATTGAAGAGGGATTCGCAAGTAAACAAACTACTTTGTGCATGTTTCTTGACAAAGAGGGGGCATTGGACAATGTCTCTTACATTTCCATGGTTGATTCTGGAAGTTGGCACGGACCTCAACCAAAAAGGATACTACACATAGGGATATGCGGACGACATTGTAACTGCAATCCAGGAACTTTGTGAAGGCACAATCTCGGAGCTTATGCAAGACGCTCTAAGATTCGCACAGGAGTGGTGTATCGATCCGGGATTGAAAATAACTACTGGTAAGACCGCACTGATTCCATTCACACGAAACAGGAAGGTGGATAGCATAAATCCACCCATTCTCTTCGGTATAAGACTATAGATCACGAGAGAAACTAAGTTCTTAGGAGTAATGTTGGACTATAAACTAACATAGAACCCTCATATGGAATACATAACAAATAAGAGCAAATCTTCTCTCATGCTTTGCAAGAGAGCTTGTGGAAAAGTGTAGGGTCTAAAACCGAAAATGATCTACTGGCTTTATTCAACAGTAGTCCGGCCCATTATAAGCTAAGTTCTAGTGTGGTGGCCAAAAGTTTGCACCAGTTTGCAGGATGCAAAAAGCTATCCAGGATCCAAAGACTGGCCTGTTTGTGCATCACGGGATCCATGAGTAGTTCACCTACAGCTGCCATGGTAGTCATACTGGGGCTGCTTCAGCTAAGCATTGTAACAATAGCTAAAGCGAGATCCAGCGCCTATAGACCGTCTTGCAATATTAACTGGATTAATAAGAATCAGGTTGGACATGCAACGATCGATGGAACATCAATATCTCAGACCCCGTTTTTCAAATGGGCACAGATATACTTCCCAAGACATACACTCTCTCAAAACCTTTCACTGTAGTATGTGATAGGGCCATGTGGTCAGAAGGAGAACCACCCTCTCTCAAGAAAAGAATCGTCTGGTATACAGACGGATCCAAAACTGAAGAAGGATCCGGGGCGAGAATCTATGGTGAGAGACCTAATGCAAACATAGGCCTTAACTTGAAGAAATATGTCACGGTCTTCCAAGCTGACATCTGTGCCATACTGGGTTGCGTCCGTGAGAACCTACGTAGAGGCTACATGAACCAGAATGTATATACTCTTTCGGACAGTCATGCAGCTTCAAAAGCCTAGCCTGGAACAGAGGTCACCTCAAGGGTAGTCAAGGATTGTCTGGAGAAACTTCTGAAACTGACAAAACGGAACAATGTATAATTGATCTGGATGCCGGGCCACAGTGGTTTGGAATGAAAAAAGCAGATACCTTAGCAAAGAAGGAAGCCGAAATACCCTTCACTGGCTCAGAGCCTATCTTAGGAATTCCAAGGACTGCTTGAAAACAGGTGATCAACGAGTGGTCAAATGCTAAACACCGTGATCACTGGGAAAAAGTATCTTGGCTAGAGCTCGTGAAGATACTGCTTCAGAGTGCTACAAAGAGGCAATCTCTCGATGCACCGAAGCTGAACAAGATGCAACTGGAGGGTTACCGGATTCATTACCGGAAATTATCCTCTGCGGAAGTATCTACACACAATGGGACTCCATATCCACTGTGCGCAGATTGTGTAGCGAGGATGAAGAAACATCCAGCCACATTATCTTGGAATTCGAACATCTAGGTTACAGCAGATACAGGATATTCGGTGCATCTCACCCCGAATAAACGAACCTTCAGGAAGACCTATTGAGCAAGCTCCTGGGTATTGCCAACATATGGGAGAAGCGAATGTCGTCAGACTGAAGTAGATGGGGGAGCACAATGGACCATAAAATCGAATTGCAATAGTTTTTAGACCCCAAGATAAATCAATTAATCAATCAATATTTACAGAAATAATATTTACAATTAAAGAGTGAAAGTTAAAATGCTAAATATCTCTGTACTGTAGAGTTAGGAAAAATAATAGAGTCATAAATTGTACCAAACTTTACCAATTTTTTTACAAATTCACACGTTATACATTTTTCGATTTTTCTAGTATTAAGAGAGATATTTTATATTTTATATTTTGTGTTTTTTTCTTTATGCCGCTCGTACCCCTTGACCTACACCATTTATTAATAAAATTAGCCTTGTAAATTCTTAAATCATATCAGATTCGATATTTCATTATAATCATACTAAAATTTTCACCTCTAGGGAGTGACTTATATATTCTATCGAAATTCAGCTCCTTAGTTGAAGCAGCTCCTACGTAACGAATTTTTAACGAACAAGATAAAATTTATAGTAGCAGTCCAAACTGTTACTTGAGAACGATATATGATAAAACCTTTTTATTTTTTTAACTCACTCAAAGGATTAATTAATTAATAAAGAATTTTTAACTCACACAAAATTTTTGAAAAATAACAAATACTCTAGTAAATTTACTCCAAAGGTAATGCAGTTTTTGTTTTTGTACCAATGAAGGAATTTCGTAAAAATTTCTTCAAATGCCCATCTATCCCTACCTACCCAGTTAAAAATCACTATCATTAAAATTTATATATATATTTATATATATATATATATATATATATATATATATATATATATATATATATAGGGTGAGTCGAACCAAGTGGATAATAGCACACACCTCCACTTCCTTCCACGATTCTCTCATTTTTCTACAACATCCTATAGAATACAATACATTATAACAAATCAAAGACCACCCAAAGACATGATATAATTCACAACCAAAACATCTGCGCACAAAAATAAAGTAGGCAGGCTCCTGTCCAAATTCAAAATAATCAAATCCGGGAACGTAGGCAGCGGTGGGCAAAAAAAATTTAATTTGAATGATAAGGGAAGCAGAAAACTTATTAAATACTTGTTCCCAGTCAACAAGTTTTAGCTTACTATATGTTATATGCATGCCTTAACAGTTGTCTTCAAATATCAACAGCGTGTGATTCATGCATTCATTTAATGACTTATATTATATCAATTAGCCCAGTCAATTTACTAAATAAATCACCAAATAAAAAAAAAACTAATATTCTATATTTTAAAATTAGTCAAAATTATCTTTGGCCCTCCTCTTGAACATTTCCAAAAAAAGACCCATATGGGAGACCATTAGGACCTTTCTTATGGATTTTTCCTCAATATCTCAAAAAATCTCTACTTTTTCATACCCACTTTTACTTATAATATGAAAGCTCATTGAATTTCCTACAAAAACGCACAAAAAATTTTTCCTAGCTTTAACCGTTTGGGGAATATATAGATGTATAAGCAGAAGTCCAGAAAGTCTAGTTTACGAGGGGAGAAAATCGCTTCTGAAAGTTTTTTTTCTTATTTCAAATAACTAATTAATATTAACTAAACATACTGAAATAACTCAAACATATAAACAAAAACAAAACATAAACTACACCTTTAGTGGGGGGAAAGAAGTGACAAAAGGCGTTTATTGTCTTCAAGGTGGGGGGAGCCCCGTACAATGCCAGAAACATTTCATCATCAGCACCTTCAGGCAGGACCTCTGGTGTGCTGGTTGGGCTGTAAAACAGTGGTAGAATTTGTAATAGCTGAGGGTTTTTTTTGAACTATTTGTATTTTTCATGGTTGTATGTAGCTGAAGTAGTATCACATCCTGAAAAAGCATTTAAAAATAAAACTGTTTCCCTAAGGAATGAGGGAACTTGTTACTTGTTCTGTTTATACATCTGTATATCCCCCAAACGTAAAGCTAGAAAAAACTTTTCGTAAGTTTTTTGTAGGAAATTCGCGCAGTTCCACCCCCCATACGGGTCTTTTGGAAATGTTCAAGAGGAAGACCCCAAGAAAATGTTAACTTATTTTAAAATATAGAATATAAGTTTTATTTTTATTTGGTGATTTTTTTAGTAAATTGACTAGACTAATTGTGATTTTAGTGTTGAAAAAAAAACAAACAAAAATAGATTTATATTATTACTATGCTTCATGCTTCAATAGTATTTCAGGGGCGAATCAAGAAATTTTTCACTGGGGGCGCATATATACAAATATGATTTATTGTATATGGTAAGTTGTAGCTTAAGGACGTTCCAGCACTGTGTAATATAATCAGGACAAAGAACCGGTTTGATTTTATTATAGCACAAACACAAAAACACACATAGACAAATACACTGTTCACATTATTTCGAAAACAAAACGGTAACACACGATTTAAAAAAAAAATTTATATAATAAATATTTAGCTTTACTCTCCTAGTTTTTTTTTTTTTTAAATTCTGTCGAGTATTTTTTCTAATACAACAGATAATAGTTGGGCGGGCATGAAGTTTTACATGCTTCAAAGGAGAGAAAGTGAGACAGAATGATAACTTTGATATTAATTATCTCGCGTTCTAAACGGTAAAAAATTCTGAAACTTCGGGATATATTAGAAAATCTATCGAAAAGTGGGGTATGCTGGAACATCCTTAAGGAACAAAAAAATCTGTCAGTATATTTAAAAGAAAAACATATTTTTCTAAAGAAAAACATATTTTTCTAAAGAAAAACAACGAAAACTTGACTTTGACTTATAAAAATAAAGTGAATATATTATTAATTTGTTTTACCATAATATTATGTTAATTTATTCTTTTAATTGTTACAAAATTTAACTTTGTTACAACTTACCATATATAATATATCCATATTTGGATATATGCGCCCCCAGTGAAAAATTTCTATATTCGCCCCTGGAGTTTTTGAGAATCATAGCATTTGTAATAAAAATATATTATTGTTTTTAAGTATTATTATGTTAATAACAAGTATTTAATAAGTTTTCTGCTTCCCTAATCATTCAAATTAAATTTTTTTCGCTGCTTACGTTCCCGGATTTGATTATTTTGAATTTGGAAAGGAGCCCGCCTACTTTATTTTTGTGCGCAGATGTTTTAGTTGTGATTTATATCATGTCTTTGGGTGGTCTTTGTTTTGTTATAATGTATTGTATTCTATTGGATGTTGTAGAAAAATGAGAGAATCGTGGAAGGAAGTGGAGGTGTGTGCTATTATCCACTTGGTTCGACTCACCCTGTATATATATAGTGTGTCTACTTAAGTTGGCTCCATATGGCAAACTTTTTTATTATAAGGTTTCCGAAAAAAGTTATTCTTTATAAAAATCTCTGCTTTCGAAAATATTAACATTCAGCTATTCACTTTCAACATCGATTGTACAGGGTGACCGCAAATTGAAAAAGTTCCATAGGACTGCTTTGACCACTTCTATTTCAAATTAAATTTTGTATATTTTTGTACTAAATGTAGACCATTTAGAACAGATAATATGGGAAACGGTTCAAGAAAACACTCCCGAGATATTTAGGAGTGTATTTAAATAATTTTTTAAAAGAACAAAGCAATAACGAACTGAAGATAACTGTTGTTACTTACGTCAACAATAAAAATTGTACAATGGCATTAAAAATGATAGTGAAAGATCATAAGCATAGCTCTACCATAACATCTAAGGTAGCTCTGTTGGTAGAGCATTGGTCTAGAATGCCAGAGGTCGTGGCATTTGATGTCAAAAAAATGGTATCAATGTTCAGACATATTACTTTAATGTCAAAGTAAGTAAACGCTAGTCGCTTCCGTTGGTATAATATAACCGAAAGGCAACCATACTAACAATGGAAATAAATAGACGCTAGTTTATAAAAAACAATTTAAAAATATGTTAATTGTGTTTGTAATGTAATGTATGAAAAATAAATGTTCTGTATTAATTATTTTGTTACATATCATTCATTTTCATATGAAAATGAATATTATTATTGTATTATTATTTGAGATGCTTTTGGTTTTTGAATAGCCAAGTTTGTTAATGGCTAAAATCGGACAAGGGGAAAGGTGGTTCAGAGGGAGGGGAAGACACAAAAATTAGTATATCTACCTTAATATTCGAAAGATCGAAAAACTTATCTGAAGTATGGTTGTAGAACATTAGTTTTACAATAGTTATGTTTCTTATCGTTTTTTCCAAATTTTACAGAAATATTGACAGTTTAAAATCGAAAAATAAATTCCTTAATACCTCAGTACACATCAGAGTTTGAGTAAAAATAATAAGGTGATGAATTGTAGCAAATATGATTTTTTACAACTTTATTTCCTACGGAATTTTCGATTGCTCTAATATTAACAGAGATATTTTATATTTTGTGTTTTCTTCTATCTTTACCCCCCCCCCCCCCTTTCCCTTGACGTTTGCCATTTATTAATAAAATTGGCCTTGCAAATACTATAATCATCAAATATACTAAAATCAGACGCGATATTTCAATTTGATCAGACAAAAATGGTGACCGCTAGAGAGTGTTTTATGTATGCTAAAGAAATTGAAACAGCTCCAGCGTATTTTTGAGCATTATGAAGATTTTTAAATTTTATTTTAAGCATGATGCTACTTATCTGCTTGTTTAAAAAAGGAAGAAAAAAATGGTTTACTTCAAAATTTTAAACTTTTACCTATCTGAAATCGTTTTTTAAATCTTGACTCTTTCCGGTGTTAATCAGATCAATGAATTTGGATGTTCAGCAAATTTGTACATTACCAAGTCTTACTCTCTGCCAATATAGAAGTAATCTACTTTTTAAGACCAAATCTCTTACTAAAAAGATTTCAAGTGTTTAGTGATGGGAGGAATATTCGAAAATACACTACATTAATTAGTATCGATTAAATCAATATAACAAATCATTTTCCATAATAATATGAATGATTTATAATTTAGTATTTTCAAACCGTAAGTTTTAGGCACAGAACAACAAAGATACGATTATTTTCTGATTGAAAACTATATGAAGAAGCAACAAACCGTCCATAGCAGAGAATGTGGTCAACCCAAGTAAACACATTACAATATGAGTATATCCATTTTAATGAGAAAACTAGACATATGTATGAATAAACATATTGTAATAAACTAATTTCAAAGTAAAATTAATTTAAGTAAGATTGCAATTCGAATTCATTTCGTACAAGTAGAACGTAAAGTGGAAAACTATTGTAGAAGAACTGGAAAACAAGGCTGAAATATTATACACATACATACATACAAGTACGAAACGATAAAAATACTTCACCGAGTAAGCCTATATAAAGTGATTAATATGCGTAGTCAAACATTATTCACAAAATATGTTATCAACAGGAAATAAAACAAACTATTGGTCATATCCGTATAAACGTTATTTTATCTTACTAAATTGTATTATATGGCTATTGATACGCATGTCTTTTAAAGTAATTTTAAATGATAAATACATTTCTTAATGGATATTCCGTTTAACAACTCAACATTTGTTATAATATAAAAATAATCCATACTCAAGCATCAAACACCGGTAGAGCTTTACATTGACTGTTTTGGAAATAATGTAATTTCTATAGAGTTGGCAATGGATGAGATATCAATGTTTATAGGACAAACTCACCAACCCTAGTTTCCCTCACCAGTTTCACAACAACCTTAATAGTGATTTCAGATTTTATATTTTGTCTTGATGAAACCCCATGTCTTAATGAAATACTAAAATCATATAAGATACACCATTTCATTTTGATCAGACAAAAGTTGTGACCGCTAGGGAGTGATTTATGAATTCTAAAAGAAATTCGCTAAGTTAAAACAGCTCCCGTGTAACGTTTTGTTTTAATATAATTTTTTTATCTTTATAAAAGTTGTCATAAAAGTATGGAATTAAAAAATATCGAACATATTCTTATAAAAAAGTGTTAAGCTGAACCAAGCATTTACATTACAAGGGAAATGGAACAACTATATTAGTTAATTTTTTAAATACCCTGTATGTATTGAGTTCATAATTAGTTCATAAACCGATTATTACCCAACTTCTGAAAATCCAAAAAGATTGGTTATGTGTTTAGCAGTGTATATATGTTTGTATTTATGTATGTTCCCCTGTAGCGTCTAAACTGCTCTTCCGATTTTGATGAATTAGGTGTCGTTCGGTTCATCGTAGTGTTCAGCTGGTCATAGGCTATATGACGGTATATATAAACCCATCATAGCGGATATAAACTGCATAATACGCTTGCCAAAAAAGAAAAAATCCACAAATGTATAGAGTTTGCTATCACATGAACGGTTTTAATTAATTCACAGTGTCCACAAATGTATAGCTTATTCTTACTCGAATACAGAAGGGGATGCTTTAATCAGCCTATATATGAATTTTTTTCGTGCCTTTTCCGTAGTCGGGTTAAACCTTTTAAACTATTTTTATTTATTTTCCTTCTTATACAAGTGCAGTTGTACTAAGACGTTTCTGTATTTACCAGTAAATAAACCCTCACCATTTTTTTTCGTTTAGGACGAGCATAAGGAAATGCACTAATGGGGTAATTTTTTAATGGGGAATACACAAACGTCTTTCTATAATGACTTTGCTTCCTGTACATTGTCGATTTTTTCCAATATGAAGATAGGTATACCAAATATAATTATAGAAGAAAATTTTTGTAATACTAAATTTTGATATTTTTAATCTGTACAACAAGAGCTTTAATGCCAGGAGTAATATGCTACTAAGCCTCCAGTTAGGTGCCTGTTTCAGTTTATCGACTTCAACTAAAAGCTTATACTTGGATCAAATTTTATAAGCCATTTTCTTCTGATATAGTTATGAACATTTGATACCGTAGATAGATTTAGAAAAAAGGTAGTGTGCAATCTTTATTCATACAATCTTTACATAATGACCTTGATATTTTACTCTACTGGAAATTGTGAAGTAATATAACCCCTCATCAAGTAGTGGTAACCCGATCATCAAACTGAAATTTAATATTTTACACAGGTGTCTGTGAAAGATTGTGATGCATTTTGTATTTGAATGTTTGGTGTTCCACCCTGCTTACCCAGTACAATTTAAAAAATCGATTTTTCATTTTTTAATTCCAAAGTCAGAGGAATTCAAAACTATTATCCTTGGTTGGCATACTAACTAGAATTATAAAACTCAAATTTTCAATTGACGGGTGATTCAACGCGGAATGGTGCCTCTCATCAAGCAGCGGTAGCATGAATATTCAATTGAAATTTTTTATTTAATTCAGATGTCTCTGAAAAATTGCGATTCATTCTGTGTTTTATTTTCGGTGTTCCAATAACAGTCGGTGTACAGCCGACTGTTATTAAGAAAATATAATTTTCATTTATGGATTCCAACAATAGATTATTCCATAAATAGAATTGTTCCTTTTTACAAATAGCCATAAGATACCCCAAAACTGTTTAGATAATTAAAAATTTTACAATTAAATCGCTTATAAATATAAATAATTTATAAATATAAATACAAATACAAATAATTTAATTTTTGTAAAAAACATATATGTTTGTAAAAAAAAACCTATTTTTTAAAACTTAAATCCTAAATTATATTTTTTCGAAGAGTTTTAATAATTAAACATATGTTTTTATGTATTTCAAAAAGTTGCATGGTGATAAAACTAGATAAAACTACATAAAAATATATATAACTAAAAATCAAACTAGATAAAAATAAATACAACTAAAAACTAAACTGGATTAAGAACATTTTTCGATCTACAAATGTAATTATCTCAGAAACAAAAAACAAGATTAATTTGAAATTTGGTCCAGGGATTTATTAGGCTTTAATAAATATTATGGCAGTTTTTCATAACACTAGCATATCTGGTTGTCGAGATATAGAGTTTTGTACTCATATTTTTACCCACGAGTCCATTTAACCTATGTATAAATCTCTTAAAAATCGTAACTTTAACAATCCTTTAGTCAAAAACTTAACACAGGATCAACTTTTTGACAGGATATTCTTTATTATCTGTCATTAAATTGAATTCTTCACAACAACCTTAATATTAGAACAATCGAAAAATGTATGAGGAGTAAAGTTGTAGAAAACCAAGTTTGGTGATGAATGTCTGCTGCCACCAGAACAGTTGATTAAAGCTCAACTTCGTAGGCTTGTTTAATTTCAAATATTCGATGTCTCAAATACTTGACCATAACCAATTGGAAAGTTTGATATTACCCAAATGTTTCCAATTTAATACGAGTAATATTCTGGTTCATTAATATTACAAGAATAGTAAGTCAGAAATAAAACAAAACACTTAAAAAAACTTAATTTAATTTATTTACAAGTTACTTATTTAATTTTGACTGAATTGATTATTGAAATTTGAATAGACTTAATTGTTAAATATCGGATTAATATCCGATTCTAATTGAATTTATATTTTGACTGACTATATCTAGAATCTATAATCTAGAATCTATAAATCAATAATTCTGTAATATAAAATCTGTAATCTATTTGTGAGTTGATTCACAATTGTTTTTATATGCGAAAATCGACCTAGTTGAAATATATATGTGTTACGGCGCGATTAATAATGCATCAACAAATGCATTTATGCTGATTTTGTAAAAATTGTCTAGTGAATTTTTTTATAAATAAATTTTGTGATTGCTAATTTTTTTGATTGCAAAATACATTCTATAATAATTATAATAGTGCCATTCAAAGTAAATAATTATAAATAGGCGTTATCGAATTACGCAACAGTGTACAAAGATATTTCGAATTTTAACTTTAGATCTTTAATTGTAAATATTAGTGTAACAGAAAAAATGGGCACAGAAGACCCCTTGGTCTTGGTGCGAGGGACTCATTTGCGGTACCCTTCTTATTATTATTAACAGCAAAGATGATAAGACACATAAAACCTATTTTGACAAATTGGAAACCCGACTTCTAAAATCAAATATTCTATAACAAAACATGCATTAAAAAGTAAAAAAATAATTGCATATTCTTGTGCCAATTTTAGTTCACCAAGCAAAAAATTTTAAATATATATGTACAATTAATGTTATTTTTGGAGGCGGTGTCAACATAGAGAAATTTACATAACTTTTGGACACCGCCTCCAAAAATAACAATAGTTGTACATATTTATTTAAAAGTTTTTGCTTTGGTGACCTAAGATTGGCACAAGAATATGCAATTATTTTTTTTACTTTTTAGTGCATCTTTTGTTATAGAATATTTGATTTTAGAAGTCGGGTTTCCATTTTGTCAAAATAGGTTTTATTTCTCGCTTTTTAGTGACTTTGAAGTTCTATAACTGATTTTATTTGTCTAAATATGGGTAGACCTACTAAACGACCAACTAATTATTAGTAAATTTTTTTATAACACTTTTTTTTTACCCGTTTTTTTTTTTTTGTAATTTTTAGTGCATTTTTTTATAACAGATTTTCAGTTTTTTTTACAAGCATTTTGTTTTTTTTTTGTAAAATTTTTTTTTTTGGAGTCGGTTTTTTTTTTTGTAAAAAATTTTTTTGAAGTCGGTTTTAAAAAAAATTTTTTTTTTTCCCATTATGAATGAGTATACCCTTTCAAAAAAATAAAAAATTTCGCAGAAATCGGTTATCACATAAAAAATGAGGGTTTTCCTCAATTTCCCGGAGATTCCCTCATCAGAATGCGATTTGGTGACAATGGGACCAATCGGGAATCAAACCCTTCAAAACAAATAAAAAAATTCAAAATCGGTTCATAAATGACGGAGTTCTGAGGTAACAAACATAAAAATAAAAAAAATAAAAATAAAAATAAAAATACAGACGAATTGAGAACCATCGTCCTTTTTTGAAGTCGGGTTAAAAATTATAGTAAAACTTAGTGCTTACAACATTAATCCTTATAAATTTTTCGATTTTTCAAATATGAAGGGAGATTTATCAAATTTTTTGTTTCCCCCTTCCTCTAAACCTTTCTTTCCCCTTGTCCGATTTTACCCATTCACGAACTTGAGCTGACAAGCAAAAGCACCTCAAATACCAAATTTTATTCAGGATAAAACTATGTTAATATATATATATATACATATATATATATATATATATATATATGTATATATATATATATATGTATATATATATATATATATATATATATATATATATATATATATATATATATATGTATATATATATGTTAATATATACATATATATATATATATATATATATATATATACATATATATATATATATATATATATATATATATGTATATATTAACATATATATATACATATATATATATATATATATATATATATATACATATATATATATATATACATATATATATATATATATTGTGTATTTAAAAAAAAAAAAAAAAAAGGTTTAGTTTTAAAAAAAAACTAAACACTTTATAGAAAATAATAGAATTATCAATTATTTTCATAAATAGGAAATTAAGTTAATTTAGTAATTTTAATTAAAAGAGGTATTATGATGTATTTTTAAAAAAAAAATAATGAAAACTAAATATACGGTACTTTAAAAAAAAAATCCAAAGCAGAGTATTGTATGTGGTAAAATTATAGTAAAACTTAGTGCTTACAACATTAATCCTTATAAATTTTTCGATTTTTCAAATATGAAGGGAGATTTATCAAATTTTTTGTTTCCCCCTTCCTCTAAACCTTTCTTTCCCCTTGTCCGATTTTACCCATTCACGAACTTGAGCTGACAAGCAAAAGCACCTCAAATACCAAATTTTATTCAGGATAAAACTATGTTAATATATATATATATACATATATATATATATATATATATATATATATATATATATGTATATATTAACATATATATATACATATATATATATATATATATATATATATATATATATATATATATATATATATATATATATATATATACATATATATATATATATACAAATATATATATATACATATATATATATATATATATTGTGTATTTAAAAAAAAAAAAAAAAAAGGTTTAGTTTTAAAAAAAAACTAAACACTTTATAGAAAATAATAGAATTATCAATTATTTTCATAAATAGGAAATTAAGTTAATTTAGTAATTTTAATTAAAAGAGGTATTATGATGTATTTTTAAAAAAAAAATAATGAAAACTAAATATACGGTACTTTAAAAAAAAAATCCAAAGCAGAGTATTGTATGTGGAATTATGAAAATTGGAAAAAGATCGGTGCTAACGCGATACACGTAAATATAAAAAAAATAACACGTTGAACCGAAAGTCTTTCAATAAAAGCTGGGCCCATTAAAAAAGATAATATTGAGGTAGTAAGATCTTTACTATCCAGTAAGTGTCTAAGTTATCGACTTGTGATTCGAATCAGAAATACTGAAAATAAAAAAAAGTACAAAAAAAAGAACAAAACAAAATATATGTAAAAATAAAATATATTTGAAATAAATAATTTTTCATTTAATATGTTGATAGTATAACTATCCTTAAAATACTAAGTTTGGTTGTACAAGTTACAAAAAAAATTACATGAATATGTACTAGATTGAACTGTAGTAAAAAGAAATATGGTATATAAAAAAAAAAAACGACACTACAGTAAAAAAAAATGTTCAAATATGTCTGATTTGCAAAAATATAAATATACACTACAAATTTAATTCAGATACATAGTTGTATATAAAGGGGACTTTACGCTTCTGTAAAGAAAAACTACAAGGCCAAAAATACCAAGCGTATACAAAACAATATAGTTATAAATTGAAAAAGTCATTGCATATTCACATAAAATACATAAATTGTACAGCCAAAATGTGTATAGTATGTGTATTGAAATGTGACAAGTTTGAAAAACCACAAGTTTCGGAATGGTGAATTAAATAAATTATACAAAAAAAATATACTTAGATACAATCAGATAGAAACCATTAATTCGCCTATTCGATACTTCAGCACAATCCATAATAAATATTCGATTTGTAAATTGAAGAAATAAAAATTCAAAATACCATCTGATTAATTCATGTGAGACAACTACTTTTAGTAACTGTACAGAGCCAACTAATTTTAGTAACTGTCTTGAGACAAGTACTTTTTGTAACTGCTTTGAAATATGTGCGGAAATATCGAAGTAAGCTTGGATATACGCAAGTCATATCCGATCTAAGTAAATGTTTGTTGAAGTTATGTAAATTCTCAACTGGCATAAACCAATAAGTATATAAATTATTATTTTTTGAATAATAAAAATATGAAAACAAAATAATAATAAATTTTAAACAGTGGAGTACTAAAAAAAATTATTCTCCACTCCAGGGGGCCAAAAAAATTAGCGACATGCTAATTGAAAAATATTAAAGCAAGAATGACACGAATAGATGAATGAAAAATCTTACAAATGTGGATTAGACGTGAAGATTTAAATACATTTAGATGTTCAATTAGGATGCAGTAACGTTACCATTCCCTTGATATCCTCTGAGATAGTATGGCCGAATGTTGTATATCGACATGCCGAAGGTTTTCTTATTAGACTTTGGAGCTTTTAGCCTAACTGAAGTTGGTGTAGTGAACTTTATTATCTCGTACGGCCCATTGAATTTTGAAGCGAATTTAGGTGCGATATTCTTGTTCATATTCGGGGCCAAGTTTTTTACCATGACCAATTGACCCACTTTATATTTAGACAGCGTTGGTTTATTTAAAGTTTGGTTGACTCGTTGTTGGTGAGCAATCTTTAACGCATCTTGTATATGTGCTTGTGATGGTTTACCAGAACTCGTGATTAACTCAGTTAATTCGTTTATAATCACAAACGGCGTCATTAACTTTCTACCAAAATAAACTTCAGCTGGTGTTGAGTCGATTGTACTTTTGTAGGAGTTGTTGTAATTGAAAATTACAAAACTTAAAAATTTTGACCAATTTTTATGTTGTACAGAATAGTCTTTGAGAATGCATCCTAAATTATATTTTATCTGTCGATTGAGGCACTCGCTCTTGTTCGAAGATGGTGTATAGCTCGAACAGTAGGCAGCTCTAATACCATTATTAAATAAGAAGGTTTTCCACTTGATCGACGCAAAAGCTGGTCCGTTGTCGGCTACAACAACCGTCGGATATCCGTTTTGCAGGAAAATCTTCTGTATCAGTGAAATGGCAACGTCACTGGTCTGCCTTTTACATGGAAAGGCGAAAGCAAATTTTGAAAATCCATCTACAATAGAAAAAATATATTTAAAACCTTCACTTGATCTAATAATAGGACCGATAAAGTCGACGTACAAAGTATGTAGGGTATACTCCGGCACGGAACTACTCAACTGAACCCTATCGTTACGTGTATATGGCCTTATAGCCTGGCACACTTTACAGGTTCTGACATAGTCCCTTACTTTTGCATAGAGGTTTTTGTAGTAAAATATTTTACTAATTTCACGGAATGTTTTAATTACTGAATTATGCGCAGCATACTTGGAATCATGATAATATCGAAGAACGTAATCGAGTAAATTATCTGGTAAAAATATACGTTTTAGTCGATTCCTTCCGACGAACTTATAAATTAACCCATCCTTTATGCAAAAATTAGGGACATTCATCTGAGCCTTAAGGTTTTGATAAATGATTTTACATTCGGGAGAGTTACGTTGCTCGCTTTTAACAGAAAGGTAATCAAAATTTTTATTAGCTAAAACGTTAATAAAGTTCAGTTGCGCATTGTTCCTGATTTCTTCATTCACCGATTCTAAGTCAGTTTGATCCAAAGTATTGGTTATCTTTTTTAAAAGGTTTGCATAACCTGGATCATTGCTATGCAACTCTTTAACTTTAATGAAATTTTTGCCTGAATCTTGATTTGAATCAGAAAATTTGTTCACTAATATATGGTCAGTTTCGTATAACCTAGATAGAAAATCGGCCATATTGTTCAATTTGCCCTTAATATGTTCCGGGGTAAAGTCATATCTCGAAATTTTAAGGATCCACCTAGATAATTTATTAAATTTATTGGGGGTATTAAAAATCCACAATAACGACCTGCAGTCAGTCTGTAGAGTAAACTTGCGGTCGGTTAAAAAATCTTTAAATTTATCTAGGGCCGTTACTACTGCGAGAAGTTCTAATTCATGACTGTTATATTTTAATTCGGCTGGATTCAATTTTCGAGAACAGTACATAATGGGGTGCAAACCGTCATCATACTTTTGAAGTAATACCGCGCCCAGACCAGTAGCTGATCCGTCAGTTTGTAGCATAAAAGGTTTGTCAAAATTAGGATGTTTTAAGACAGGCGCACTTACTAAAGATTTTTTTAAAGTAGAGATTGCATCAAGATGAACCTTAGTAATTTTGAACCTAACACCTTTCTTTTTTAAATCGTTTAACGGAGCTACAATCTGACTGAACATGGGAATATAGCGGGAGTAAAAAGCCGCAGCCCCAACTAGACGCATAACTTCTTTGACGTTTTTTGGAGTTGGCATGTCATTGATTGCTTGCACCTTAATAGGGTCTATAAAGCGTCCCTCAGCGGATATTACGCTACCCAACAAACGTACCCTCGACATACAAAATCGAGCCTTAGAAGGATTAATAGGGATACCGATAGACTTTATTTTAGTGAACAAGAGATTCAGGTGATTTAAATGTGATTCAATGTCGGGCGAATGCACAATTAAATCGTCATAATAAATAAGAAGAAATTTATGACGAAATTCTGCGAGACTGGAATTTAAAAAACGAGCTAATGATTGACTAGCCACCTTTAGCCCGAAAGGCATGGTATTGTACTCAAACAGACCATATTGTGTGACGATCGCGGTGACATGTTTCGAGTCGTCTGATAATTTTATCTGATGAAAACTGGATTTCATGTCGAGGAGTGTAAACACTTTCGAATTACCTAAGCTAGCGAAAATATGAGCCATACTGGCTGAACTCATCGGATCAAACTCTATATGTTTGTTAACAAACCTATAGTCAGCGACTAACCGATAAGAATCGTCTTTCTTTTTAACAAAGAAGACGGGTGAGCTATAATTAGAGTTCGATGGAGAAAGTACCCCTTGTGTAACAAGCTCTTGAACATGCTCGTCCAAAAGTCTGGCTTTATCGGGTGCTAGATAGTAAGGAGCTTTACAAACCGGAATGTTATCGATTAACTTAATTTTATATTCAAAACCCTTGGCAAGACCAGGAATGTCAGAAAAAATTGATTTAAAGTTTTGAAGAAGTGTTTGCAACACTTTGGTTTGTTTGCTATTAAGATTTACTTTCGCTTCGACAATGGTATTAATAATTCGATTATTATTACAAAAACCCGAAAACGGTATTTCAACATTAGGATGAAAATAAAATTTGATCGTCGACTTAAAGAAGTCCAAAATGATGTTGCAATTTTTAAGTGTGGCAACACCTAAAATTACCTCAAACGGTAATGAATCTACTATAAAAAAAGTTTGAGTCCATGAAAAATTAGCCAATTTAAAATGAAGTTTCGCAGTTAAATTACATTTTAAAAAATTATTTCCCGGCAAAGAAATAGTTTTATCAATTGATTCGGTGACGATGTTTCTATTGTTAGCTTTTAACTTGTTAAAAGTCGCAGTTTTAATAGCATTAACAGTAGCACCGGAATCAAAAAGTGTTAATAAAGGATAACCTTGAATGAAAATGGTTTGTAGAGGTAAAATATTATAATTTAAAATAACATCATTAATAAGAAACTTGGGGTCTATTGCGAGTTTTTTGGAACCGTAGTACTAACATTTATATTATGCTTCTTTCTTTTAAAACAAAATTTAAAATTGTGATTAGTACCTTTACAGAAAGTACAAAAAAGTTTAGTGTCATTATGCGTATTTTGAATTGAACTAACGTTTACACTGAGGGGTGTTGTAGATATTCGCGCTTGAATTTCCTCAATTTTAGTGATTAGTTGATACAAAGCTTTATAAGTATCGGGAATTTGATATAAACCAAGAATAGTTAGGACAGAATTATTGGCATGAGCAAAAATAATTTGTATGATTTCGGATTCAGATGAATCATTAAGTAGGATGTTCGCGAATTTTATTATTGAAGGAACAAATGTCGAAAATTTTTCAGTGTCAAGTTGATTTCGCCGGACCAATCTATCAATTAATATCTGTTTAGTCAAAGGTGGAATATAAACTTGTAATAAATTATGTTTAATATTTTGCCAAGACAAAGAGTCAGCCAAACAAGTAGACCAAAATGTTTGTGCGTTCGAAGCACACCTATTGATTAAAGATTTCAAAAGAACGTCTATAGGTAAAAAATTAATATCAACTAAATGTTGAGTATCGACAATAAACTGTATAATATTTTCTGGAACCGAAATGTCCAGAATAGTGATTTTATTTATAAAGGAATCTATACTCGGTTTTGCAAAAAAACTAAAATTTGAAGTTTATTGATTTGAACTAGTGTTATTATTTGATAGAGTAGTTGTTATTGTTGCCAAGGCATCGGTAATGCTACTAATCTGCTTGCTTTGCTGTTGTATTTGTTGCTGTACATCCGAAACGTGCAGCACTGACGCATGGAACTGTTGAGCTGTAGTCTGCATCTGCGTAGTTATAGCCGCTAAGTTAACCGCTGATACTTGATGAGGCGTGATGAATAAGTCATCTGGTGAAGCTGGAGGATCGTCATCTCCTGGGGTACCTGGTGTATTACGAGTTGTTCTCGGCATAATGAAAATTTAAACCACAAACAAAATAGAAGAAAGAGAAAAAAATTAGCACTAAGTTAAATATAATTATAGAATTAAAGAGAATGTAAAAGATATAAATGTATAAATATAAAGAAAAAATTATAATCATTTCAACTTTCAAAAAGAATTTCAGAATCACAAGTCGAGCTTTGTGAAAACTATCGAAAACAAAAGACACATATGGATATTTGCTCTGCTTCCATATGTGTATTTAAAAAAAAAATTTATATTGTTTAAATTAAAAAAAAAATTGGTGTTTAGTTTTAAAAAAAAAATTGGTGTTTAGTTTTAAAAAAAAACTAAACACTTTATAGAAAATAATAGAATTATCAATTATTTTCATAAATAGGAAATTAAGTTAATTTAGTAATTTTAATTAAAAGAGGTATTATGATGTATTTTTAAAAAAAAAATAATGAAAACTAAATATACGGTACTTTAAAAAAAAAATCCAAAGCAGAGTATTGTATGTGGAATTATGAAAATTGGAAAAAGATCGGTGCTAACGCGATACACGTAAATATAAAAAAAATAACACGTTGAACCGAAAGTCTTTCAATAAAAGCTGGGCCCATTAAAAAAGATAATATTGAGGTAGTAAGATCTTTACTATCCAGTAAGTGTCTAAGTTATCGACTAGTGATTCGAATCAGAAATACTGAAAATAAAAAAAAGTACAAAAAAAAGAACAAAACAAAATATATGTAAAAATAAAATATATTTGAAATAAATAATTTTTCATTTAATATGTTGATAGTATAACTATCCTTAAAATACTAAGTTTGGTTGTACAAGTTATAAAAAAAATTACATGAATATGTACTAGATTGAACTGTAGTAAAAAGAAATATGGTATATAAAAAAAAAAAACGACACTACAGTAAAAAAAAATGTTCAAATATGTCTGATTTGCAAAAATATAAATATACACTACAAATTTAATTCAGATACATAGTTGTATATAAAGGGGACTTTACGCTTCTGTAAAGAAAAACTACAAGGCCAAAAATACCAAGCGTATACAAAACAATATAGTTATAAATTGAAAAAGTCATTGCATATTCACATAAAATACATAAATTGTACAGCCAAAATGTGTATAGTATGTGTATTGAAATGTGACAAGTTTGAAAAACCACAAGTTTCGGAATGGTGAATTAAATAAATTATACAAAAAAAATATACTTAGATACAATCAGATAGAAACCATTAATTCGCCTATTCGATACTTCAGCACAATCCATAATAAATATTCGATTTGTAAATTGAAGAAATAAAAATTCAAAATACCATCTGATTAATTCATGTGAGACAACTACTTTTAGTAACTGTACAGAGCCAACTAATTTTAGTAACTGTCTTGAGACAAGTACTTTTTGTAACTGCTTTGAAATATGTGCGGAAATATCGAAGTAAGCTTGGATATACGCAAGTAATATCCGATCTAAGTAAATGTTTGTTGAAATTATGTAAATTCTCAACTCGCATAAACCAATAATTATATAAATTATTATTTTTTGAATAATAAAAATATGAAAACAAAATAATAATAAATTTTAAACAGTGGAGTACTAAAAAAAATTATTCTCCAATATATATATATATATATATATATATATATATATATATATATATATATATATATATATATGTATATATATATATATATATATATAAATTTTAGCGATAGTGATTTTAACGTCTAGTAGATAGGATCGATGGACGTTTGAAGAAATTTTTACGAAATTCCATCATTGGTACAAAAACAATAGCTGCATTTCCTTCGGAGGAAATTCGCTCAAAACCGTGGATTTGTGCCAATATTAACTAATAAGATTAAATAATGTTTTTATTATTGGTTTTATGGCCCTGTTTGCCAATTGTTTATTTATCACGATCTTGGAAAGAACCATTTTGGCATCGCCTTTTACCCCTGCTATCCAATCTTTCACTGGAAACTGCCAATGTCATTTAGTTTCCGAACTATCTACTCAAGAATTTGTGGTGTAAGATTATAAAAGTATCTAATTCGTTTACATAAATAGATGAGATAGGAAAATGTCCAATATTTAGATACAATGTTTTTTTATTTAATAGTTTATAAATAATATTGCAATTAAATAATATCTTAATAATATCAATTAAAATTACGTTACAGATAATAACATTAAAAACTAATTGAAAGTTCAAAAAATTTATTTGCTTAGAAATAATATTTTTTAAAGTTTTCTAATTATTGTGACAATCTTTACTCCTTTGAGTAAAACTCCTTAGAGTTAACTTTTCATCTTATAAAATAAAATTTTTAAACACAAATTACTTCTACTTTTCGGAATATCCCATTACTATTATATATCTATGATTTTATACAAAATATACGGAATACAAATATGGAATTTGGTAAAAACATTAATGAAAAGCAAAGAAATATTATTATCAGTCCTAAGTAAAGCCAATTGTTTTGCTTCACTGTCAGGTATAAAGAGGAAAGTCGTACAAAACGACCCCTCTAGGTAAAATGATCACCTTATGTTTTACGGACTTTATTAGCGCTATCTAGTAGTTTGAATCAAAATCGTCTTCGCCACCAATTGTTTAGCATTCTGTCAAAATGTCATGGCTTTGTGAGTGCCAGAAAATTTATTATTGAAACAAAATTAAAATATTCTTTGATGTAAGATAAGCAATAATTCAATATTGTGTAGTTTTAGTGTACTTAATGCAATAGGAGTATTTGTGTTAGTTTCCAATATAATTTAACCATATAAACGTCAATGTTCTATCTATAGACACTAAACAAGGATACATAACTCCATGTAAACAAATAATTCGCAAAAATAAGATGCCAGTAGTGTTCCTTCGGCACCGGAAACAGAACAGAGAGTATAAGGCGCGAGTTTTAATTGAAAAACATTACGCATTTATAGTATTATGAAAATTATTTCCAGCCAAAGTATTTTTCCAATAAAATATTTTTTTTAAATAAATGATAAGTAATTTCAATTTTTCAATAAGGAATTAGTTGAAGTTGAAGTGATAGTTAAAATTCGCAAAATAATTGCATACAAATAAAAAAAAAAAACATCAAATAATTAAATAGTAACCTGTAATGTTGGAATTGTAAAAATGAAAATAAATTATTGAATCAAATATGAAATTAAACTTTTATTTATTAATAATAATGCTCAAAATTAATATTTAATATAATGTCATACAATTTAATTAATTTTGGTATATTTATACTCGCTTTTGGTACTTTAAAAAGTCCTGGTTTTTTAAACCCAGTTGATCCCGTTGCTTATTGTCACAAGCACTACAAATTTTTCAATTGTCTACTGCACATACTCTTTCCATTTTAAATACTTTTAAACAGATTTTTATTTAATAAATTTTTTTATACAAATTTCATACTTCAAAATCATCACTTGGAAATACATCTAGTTACTGGCTACTTCATTTCATACCGTACGTTTTGTTTACATCTTCGCATAGCAGATCTCCCACAATTATGAGAGGGTACATATGTACACATTAAGACCTCCTTCTCATACACATTGCTTAATGTATATATGTACTCTCTCATACTCGTGGGAGATCTGCTATGCGAAGATGTAAACTAAACGTACGGTATTTCACTTCGGTGCGGATGAGTTCCTATCAAAAACTCGCGACCCTAGCGGCATAAAAAGTAAATATAACTTCTACCAATTCGTTGCCATATTTTGTCAATTTTCCCGTTTGAGTTAGATCTTCTTTATATAGTCTCCATGGTTCTATCGTTGTATCTGATATCATGAGGTTATGATTTAATGTTTTTTAGAGTTGGGCATTTGGGTTAAAACGATCCTTTCGGAGGAGGGCAAAATGATCCCAGGGATCATTTTACCCACATTGTTATGTTTAATTTTTGTGGTTTCATATGCATCATTTTTTAATTAGTTTTGTATTGAATTAGTTAAAAATAATTTAGGTAATGTTTATTTGCAAAGATCATGCAAAGATCAGAACGAGTAGTATCGGTTTTTAAAATCAGTAAAATCCTTGCAGAAGCATATATGAAACCCACTGTACCATTAAATACTATTAAACGATTTGAAAATGGGTAACAGTACCATTTAACACTGGCATTTTTACCGATGTAGATTAACTTGCAATTTATTTTGATTCTCTTATAATATAAGGCTGTAACTGTGATTTTAAACTCTTGAAAGCTATATCTAAGTTAAAAAAGTTAAATTTTATTTTTCACTTTAGAATGTGAATTTCATCTGGTCGTTTTTGTTATTAAAAAAGATTTAATTTTTAGAATTATAATTTTGTTTATTCAACAAACTACCTTAGTATTTGTAAGAATACAATTTTGCTAAAATTAAAATAAACCACATTTACTTACAATTTCATTTTGTAATTTTGCCTTACGTTAACAGTGGGGTCAACTGATCCCTGGGATCAATAACCCCATCCCGGGTATCATTGTAGTTACCCGGGTGTATAAAATGATCCTTTACTATACCTTCACAAAATATTTATATAAAAATGTCTAATTAATATAATTATATATTCTACGCTTACTAAATTATAGACCGACAGACTACGCTACAAGAAAAACCATCAATCTCACAAAATTCGTTGTCTAGGTACTTTTTATATCTGTTATTCCCTTAGGGGGATCATTTTGTACCACTCTCCCCTACTCCAACGTAACAACTTTCTTTAGAATTTGAAAAAGGCACTTGAGAGGTTTAAAAATATAGAAAAATTATATTATTTTTTCTTGCACCACATAAATACCTTTTAAAAAAGTATTCGCGTCACCTAAGGTACATCTTGCGCTTACATTTCTTATATTCGTGTCTTTTCTCTATCTCAAACAATTCTTTAACAGTCGACGGCAAATGGTGCGGGATTTTCATTTTACCCAATTTGAATTGATATGACCATATGTATTGTAGCCAGTTACATGGAAGAATTTAAAAAAACTTGTGTCCTTTCAAACGGTTTTCAAACTGTTTTTAACTTTTACGTAAGCCCAATATCTAAATCTTTCAAAATACTACATTTTAAGTGCGAAAATATACAAATCCAACAGAAGGTTTGCTTCTAACAGCAAAACACTTCCATATGTACCATCTTCAAACTATATGTTTAACTAACTTGTATAATGTTACATTTATTTAGATTATTTTATTTTTTTAAGTATCCAAGTCATTATTTTTCGACAATTAAATAAACCAAAATTTTTGCAATTCGTAACCTTTATTAAATAATTAAAATCAATTAAATTTTCTAATGAGCTGAGTATTTGCCACGAAAGTTTGTGACTCACTGCTCATAGAACACGTATGACGTCCTCATTTTAAACGTCGCTGAAATGTGTGGGAGAAAATAATATCTTTTAAGACGATCTATTTTTAACGGTTATTGGAACTCGAATATTTATAAATTAAGGCATTAAGCTGGATAGTTTGTTCCTAAATTACCTCATAAAAGAAGTTATTATATTTAAATGTTGCTTGAATTAGTAATTTTTTTAATATATCAAATTGGCATCCTATTTTATCCATATTTACGTTGAGGTCTTATACACTCAAACACAATAGAATAAAGTAAATATATAAGGAGTTTCTAGAAAAAGATCATTAAGGAAAAAAAAACTGATGCCAATTGTTATTAAACTATTGAACTTAATACTTTGATAATAACTTTTATCGTCACATAAAATTTTCTATGTATGTTTATTACACAGTAGAATACGAAGTACAATATCATATCGCAGTAAATCGTTCAAGCGTTATGTGCTACAATAGTGCCACATTATTTGTCTGAAATAAAAGTATTGATAAATCAATAAAAAAAAATTTTATCAAATTTTTTATAGATTAATTTTTCAGTTGTCTCTTTACAAACATTTTTTAAATTGTCTTGTGTCTTCAGGTATTTATATTGAGGCTGTAAAAAGTTTGTCTAATATTATGACGCCTGTTTTCATAATTTTATGAAAAAGAAATACGTTATCCAAACTTTATTTTAGAATTATATTATGTCTAAATGATTTCCCATATTACCAAGTTGGTATGTTTTATCACTTTATATTGCACCAATACATCATGTATATAATTTTCTTCAATACCATAGAAAAGAGTATTTCCCAAAAGTACTTTTATTTAACTGCGACTCGCCATCGTCTAATTGAATTATCTTTACCTCTGGGCAGGATTGATTATACGGTTTCCAAACCATACCGAAATTACTAAAACCATACCGTTTCCAAACTGTGATGTTCATTTACAATTCTCAATTCATTTAATATGTCGTTCTCCACTTAACCCACCAATCAATTACTGCTACCTCTTAACTTATCTTTTTCTTGTAATTTTCTAGCGACATATTTATCAACTCGTGTGTACCTAGCATTAAGCGCTGTTTCTGATGCTAAAGTTGAATTACTTTTATATCCATTGTCATCCATATTGATATTCAGTACGTGCGCTATTCCCAAGAACTTAGTCCATTTCATTTTCAAGTTTATTTATTGATTTCAGAATACTCTTTTGCGTATTTAAAATACGATCAAAAACCAAAATGTAAAAAAGAGCCGAGTTTTCGGGTAGGTACTTCATATAATAGTTGCTCCTTAAAAACAGATGATATCCCATTAAAAGACCGAGCTATTTACAAAGTAAATAGCTCGGTCAAAGGCTACTTCTCATTTCTTTTTTTAGTTCTAAACATTCTTTATCAAACCAATTCGCTTTTCTAATTTTTTTGTCATTAGTAGGCGATTTGACTTCCATATCACCAGCAACGTGTGAAAATCATTTCTCAAGCTAATTTTCTGCTGAGTCTGTGTTAATATTTTTTATGCATTCGTTAATGCCTACCATATACAGCTCGGTTTCGAATGAATCAAGAAGACTTTCCTTCTTCTGCATACCTTGTTCTGTACACCTGAATCTTTTTCTCTCCTGGCATCTGTCTTCTGTGTTCTTTTGATTGTTCGAAGATATGGTAAGTTCAAGTGGAAAATTATTTGATTCTGTTGTTTCACTTACTCTCATGTCAATTCCTTACTGATACAATAAGTCAGAAACTATAACATATCAACTTTACAGGATATCTGCAAGTAGCATAGAATTATGATAGATCATAATTAAGTTTTTAAGACGTTTCCGTTAGTTTTGCATTTTTGAAGTGAAATAACTTTTTTACGTTATATTATCGAATGATAATTAGTGAGAACTCTAGGTTTTTGAAATAAAATTTCAAATTCGCCCCCTTTACCTAGATCAGTTTTTTGTATTATAAATACGTATTTCGACTACAATGTAGTCATCATCAGTATAAATTAGCTAGTCGTAATTTACTCTTTGACAATTAGAAGTAGATAGAAAGTCGAGATCAATATACAAAAATAAAAATTAATAGAAAATTGACTAAATTCAATATACTAGATTTAAAATATAATAAATTTTAAAATATGTTGAAATTACTCTTGTTAAAATTTGTTTTTCTTCACATTTATTCCGGTTAACTTTACTCTTATCAAAATTACTCTTATATTATCTCAGGATATGTTACTTGTTGCTAATTTGGTGAAATGGTCAGCAAATTAGCAACAAGTAACATATCCTGAGACAATATAACAATAATTTTAATAAGAGTAAAGTTAACAGGAATAAATGAGAAAAAAAAAGTAATTTCAACATAAAATATCTCTTTGCACATTTGAGTTTGAGAAAAAATGATAAGGTGATGAATTGTAGCAAACATGATTTTCTACAACTTTATGTCTAACGCATTTTTCGATTACTCTTATATTTCGAGAGCTATTCTATATTTTGTGTTTTCTTCTTTCTTTATACCCCCCTTTCCCCTTGACGTTTGTCACTTATTAACAAAATTGGGCATACAAATACTAAAATTATATACAACATTTCATTTTTATCAGACTAAAATTGTGACCGCTAGAAAGTGATTTATGTATTCTAAGGAAATTCGCTAAGTTGAAGCAGCTCCTGTGTATTGAATTTTTGTTATGTTTTTATTTAGCCAAACAAATTAGTTCATACCGCAACTACCTTTATTAAAGTTATATCACTATTCACCACTTTTATATTGAAGCAATGATCGTAATCTATTTAATAACAAAGCTACTCAAGGTTATTTAATTTCACTCAACGATTAATTATTATAGAATAAAATATTGAGAAAAGAAAAAAAAACATAAAAATTAGTTCACACACTTAAGGTACAACCTGGATTCAAACTCAGCTTGTCTATACCGTTTCATTTATATGGATATCACTCGGCCACCATGGTGAAGCGCTCGGCCACCATGACTTTTCATTTTTTGTTTGATATTAAATATCAGTACATGCCATATAAGATTGTTTATCTTCAGACGATATTTAATGTCCAAATTAAAGGTTACTTAACAGCAATTTGATGATTTTATTGTTATTCTTATTTCAATTCAAATCACTATACTAAACTATATTTTAACAAAACACAAACTTTGGTATTCACTTATTTATTTTATTGTAATACTTCACAAAAATTTTTAATTGAATTTAATCACTTTTTACTTAATTTTAACAGAGCACATGTAAATACGTGTACACACCTGTCAGTTAGTTGTTAGTTGTCTAAAATTGCGGTCTTATAAGAAACTTATAAGAAAATCGGAAAACTTAAAATTTCCCGACGCAACATGCCCAAAAATGGGAAAAACCAATAATTACATTTAAGGGTTTAATTTTAACCCACTTCCAGACATTTTAGAACGATGCGGTTTTTTGCATTCGACACGGAATAACTTGAATCTTATAAGAAAAATAGGAAAACTATATTTTTCCCAACGCAACCACCCCCAAAATGGGGAAAATTGCCAAAAATTACCTTTTTTACAAGTTACAAGCTTTTATTTAACTTGCAATGTATGTATGAATGTACGAGTATGTTCGGTTCAAATTTTGCAAGCTGAATCAGAACCACTTCCTGTTATCCTATGGAGTTGAATTTTTAATGTTGGTTCAGTTCCGATGACAATGCATTTGTATGGTAAGCATGACTAGAATCGACAAGTGGAAAGGGGGAATTAGAGGTAAGGGGAAACACAAAATTTAGGCTCTCTCTTAATATTGAAAAAATCGATAACACATTAGAAGTTAAGTTGTAGAAAATTAGTTATTAAAACTATGAAAAACTTGTTTAAAAAATGTTTTTTTAATAGAAACTTATTACTTCTATTTATGCTAGAAGGTAGCGGCTTTTTGTAATCTTTATAGACGCGAAGCCACGGCCGGAGGTCGCCTTGTGGTCAAGGGAGACAAATGCGGCAAAATAAAAATTGTCACGCAATACAGGCGTATATCAACATTGGTCGAAAATATAGAGAGACGTGTAAGTTTAAAAAGTGCATTAGCGATGAAAAGTCCGGTCGTTAATTTTGTCTTTCATAAGAACCTTCTCCTGACAATAACAAACACAACAAAAAAAAGAATTAGCGAAATTAGTCCAACCGTTCACGCATGATGCGTAGAAATATGGATTCCATTATATAAATATAGATTATTATTTAAATATTTAAATAAATGTACCTTTATACAGACAAACTAAATAATGGATGAAAATTTTTATTCGAATTGTTCAACCGAAATAACATATTTGACATGCAAAAAATCTAATTTTGCGTATGTGATGTTAAACTTTCATATAGAAAACACTACAATTAGATAAAAAATGGTAATTTTTCGTGTTTTTTCCCATTTTCGGGGATGTATCGTTGAGAAAATAAAGTTTTCCCATGTTTCTTATAAATTTTAAATTCGTCCCGGTTGAATGCAAAAAAATCATATCCTTCTTGCATATCTAGAAATGGGTTAAAATTTTTAAATCAACATTAAGTATACATTAGATTTAAACTAAATCTTTTTGTTTGAAAAATTATGAAAAAGTTACTTTGTTAAAAAATTTGAACAATTAGTGTTTCCCCATTGGAATATTTATAAATAATGTTTTACAAATAAGCTTGTAAATATATATATAGTCAAACCTGGGTAAGTGAGAACTGGATAAGTGAGAAAACTCCAGAAGTGAGAGTAATAGCCAGGACCCGTCATTTTAAGCTCCCAAAACCTCTATTAGCGAGAAACCTCTGTAAGAGGGAGTCGTTTTTCCTTCATGGACCTCCGTAAGTGAGACTGCTACTTATCTATACCTCTATAAGCGACAGTCGAGCTTTATTTATTTATATTATTTAGGAGGAACTATAGCCACTCATATTACATATTTACTACATTCGTACTTGCTGTGACTTGTTATTGCTGCGTACCTCTATAAAAGAGAAACGCTACCCATGTACCTGCATTAGCGAGAAACTCGGGTTAGTGAGAAACCTCTATAAACGAGAATGAGATTGTGCTCCCTTGAATTCTCGCTTATCCAGGTTTGACTGTATATATATATATATATATATGTGTGTGTCATCCAATCAGAAGGGACTATCAACAAATATCAACGAATGCGAATGGACTGTATAAGGTATATGCTTAACAATGTTAAATTTATCAAAACAAAAATTTTCTATTTTCCCGATTGAAATTTCGTGGTTTCATAATTTTCCTTTCGGACCTTTATCTAATGGGCGCTATTTTTGAAAATAACTTTTTTACTATTTATTTCTAAACAATGAGCGAAAACTGGTTATCTTATAATTCCGTAAATAGTATATATTCGAAAAATCACCACTGTAACTCTTTTCGTTCAAGAGTTATATCGGGGTTCAAATATCGTCTTTTATTTAAGGTTTAGTAATAGCAATGTATGCACGAAGGCCAAAAATCTCTTAAACTCGGCCCAGTAGTCAAAATTCTACCATAATCACTATGAAAATTATTTTCATTATTTTAGTTACCATTTTGCTGATAATTTGTGTTGTTTCTTCTACGCCTATTAGAAATGTTATCGACATTATTTTCATTATTTCAACGTATATTTGAATTATTGTTATTCATTTTATGTATTATATTTTCTATTTTGTTTTGTTAATGACATTTTTTCTTATAAAGGTGGGAAAAAAATAACAGTTTCCATAATGTTTCTATTGATAACACTAAAGTTCGTCAATAGCATGTGAGTGAACTTAGCAGATCATTGTCCGGCAGATCAAAAACATATGTGAGTTCTTCTAATTCTATAGTTCCTGATACTTTTCAGGAAAAGTTCTGGCGTTTTTGCAAAAAAAAAGTCAATTGACAAGATGATCTGCCAACTTCTCGAAGCAGAAAATTTGGCAGCCGATCAAAAACAATTGTAAGTTGTTCTCGCATGCAGCTGAGTTCTACAGTTTCTCATACTTCACCACTCAATGATATATGGGCAATAAACTCATTCGACCTCTATAAAGCACCGGGACCAGCTGGGATATACACAATGCTTTTACAAGAGTATCTTTTAACTCTATTTGGTCAAACCTAGCTAAGGGTTTTATCCCAACAGCATGGAAGCCAGTAAGAGTGACCTTCTTGGCAAAACCGGGGAGGCTCAACCACTCCACAGGAAACGACTTTAGACCAATAAGTCTATCATCGTTTTTACTGAAAACAATTCAAAGCTTAATAGGATTTATTTGGTTTAGGGGGCATTGTCGAGAAATCCGCTTCATATCAACCAATGCGCGCATCAGGTGGAATAATCCTGTTAATCGGCCCTCCACAACCTAACATACAGGATTGAGGAGGGATTCGCAAGGAACCAAACCACCTTGTGCGTTTTTCTTGACATAAAAGATCATTTGACAATGCCTCTTATAATTCCATGGTTGATTCTGCAAGTTGGCACGGAGTAGAAGACACCTTTTGCAGGGGGATAAACTCTATGCTGATATGTAAAAGAATAAAAACTTCCATTTTTGGAAATTCTGTCACTGTGAGAGCCACAAAGGTATGTGCGCAGGATGGTGTCTTATCCCCGCTCCTGTGGAGCCTGACAGTGAACAGCTGATTGGCGAACATCAACCAAAAAGAATACTACACACAGGGATATGCGAAGGCACAATCTCCGAGCTTATGCAAGACGCTTTAAGATTCGCACAGGAGTGGTGTATCGATCAGGGATTGAAAATAAACACTGGTAAGACCGCACTGATTCCATTCACACGGAACAGGATGGTGAATAGCATAAAACCACCCATCCTCTTCGGTGAAAGACTACAGATCACGAGGGAAGCTAAGTTCTTAGGGGTAATGTTGGACTCTAAACTAACACAGAACACTTATTTGGAATACATAACTAATAAGAGCAAATCTTCTCTCATGCTTTGCAAGAGAGCTTGTGGAGAAGTCTGGGATCTAAACTGATCCACTGGCTTTACACAACAGTAGATAGGTCCATTATAAGCTATTCTGCTCTAGTGTGGTGGCCAAAAGTTAACCAGATAACATTATGCAAGAAGCTATACAGGATCCAAAGACTGGCCTATTTGTGCATCACTGGATCCATGAACAGTTCACCCATAGCTGCCATGGAAGTCATACATAGTAATCCGATCAAAACATAAATGTAAAAAGGGACCGCGTTTTCGGGGATATACTTCATATAATAGTTGCTCCTTAAAAAGAGATGATATCCCATTAAAGAGCCGAGGTATTTACAATGTAAATAGCACAGAGGTCGAAGCCTGGCATGAAGAGGTTTCTAAGATCTATATACTTTTTACCCACGTCTAAAGGTAAATGAATTTGTATGCAGGATAGGAATTTTGAGGTTGTGCGACTGCAGTCGTCTTTGGTATAGGAACTATGCCGATATTGATCTGTATTTCTTGAAAGGGTACTGCAGAAAACCTTAACAAGCATAGCTAGTTAGTTTCGTTTTTGTCCATACGCCGCCGACAGTTTAGTCAAAACAAAAAATATTTTGTTTGCTTTTATCTCTAATCTCTAATCACGACATCCTAATAGTTTTGTTAGAAAAAGTATCCGATCAAAAACGTAAATGTAAGAAAAGGCTGAGTTTTCTGGAAAATCCTTAATGTAATAGTTGCTTCTTAAAAAGTGATGATATGGGAAAAAGTATCGAGCTATTTACAAAGTAAATTGCTCTAGACTAATAGCTCATATAATAGTTTCTCCTTAAAAAGTGATGATATCCCATTAAAGAGCCGAGCTATTTACATAGGAAATAGCTCGGTAAACTGTTTACCAATAAAGTTAATGAGGGGTAATTTGATTAAATGTAAGAAAAAATTCGGTTGAAATTTATTTCGTAAATTACTCCTAGAAAGGTAGTTTTTAATGTTTTCTCATTTTTGGGGATGTTGTTTTGGGAAAATTAAAATTTTCCGATTTTTCTTATAGATTTCAAGTTATTCCGCGTCATATAAAAAAACCGCATCCTTCTAAAACGTCTGGAAGTGGCTTAAATTTAAACAGTTAAATGTTATTTTTCCTTTATCCACTTTTTGGGGAGGTTTCGTTGAGAAAATTAAAGTTTTCAAGGTATGTCAAATCGATTGCAAAAAACCGCATCGTTCTACCATGGCTAGAAAGGTAATTTTTGTTGTTTTCCCATTTGTTGTTTTGGGAAAATTAAAATTTTCCGACTTTTCTTATAGATTTAGTTTTTTTTTCGATATCTTTACTAGTTAACGAGATATTTCAATTTTTAGGCTTAGGCAAAAATTTCATTTTGTTCACGACTAATGCATTTAAAATTGTTTGTTTTTTGAAAAATTATTACAGTCAATCTAAGTAATAGAAGAAAATTTGTATTCGAATTGTTCAACCAAAAACACGTATTCCATTTGCTGCAACTCACATTTTTCCTAAGTAATGCTGAACTTACCATATAGAAAACACTATAATTAGATAACAAAAGGTAATTTTTGGTGATTTTTTCTATTTTCGGAGTTATTCGTTTGGAAAACTATAGTTTTACTATTTTTCTTATAAATTTCCAGTTTATCTGGGTTGAATGCAAAAAATGCATCCGTCTAGCATATCTAGAAATGGGTCAAATTTTTAAAACAAAATCTTTCTTTTTTGAAAAATTTTGAAAAAGTTACTTTGTAAAAAATAATTTACAATCAAATAATCAGTGTGCACTCTTTGAAACATTCATTAAAATGAGTTAAACATTAACGTGCAAGCCGTTATATATACATACCTATATTTATACATAATGTGTATCCATAATGTGTATCCAATCAGAAGGGACTCTCGGCAAATATCAACAAATCAGATGGATATATGCTTTATAATGTTAAATTAATAAAATCGAAAACTTCTAAAATTTTCTTTTTCGGAATTTTCCCGTCAGTTGTGGTACATGATCTACCTGTATGCCAAATATCAACTTTACAGGAAATCTGGAAGTAGGAGAACATTATGATATACTATACACGGTTTTTTAAGGCATTCCAGCTATTTTTGCATTTTTGAACTGAAATAACTTTTTAACGGTTAATTCGTGAACAATGATTGAAAAACCGGTTTTTATAATTCCATAAAATTTCTATATTCGAAATCTCAACAACGTAGCTTTTTTTGTTCAAAAGTTACAGAACCTGAAAAAAACGCCTAAATTAAGCTGTAGTAATAGTACTGTAAGTATGAAGGCCGAAAATGCCTTAAACTCGACCCTGCGCACTTCCATGCTCTAAATAGCTAAAACGAGATCCAGCGCCCATAGACTGTCTTGCAATAATAACTGGATTTAAAAAAATCAGGTTGGACATTCAAGGATCGTGGAAACATCAATTATCTCTGACCCCGTTTTTGAAATGGGCACAGATATATTTTCCAAAATATTCTCCTTCTAAAAACCTTTCAACGTAGTCTGTGATAGGGTCATGTGGACGGAAGGACAACCACCCTATCTCAAGAAAGAAAGCATCTGGTTTACAGACGGATACAAAACTGAAGAAGGGACCGGGGCGGGAATATACGTTGAGAAACCTAAAGCAAATATAAGCCTCAACTTCGGGAAATAAGCCACGGTCTTTCAAGCAGAAGTCAACGCCATTCTGGCTTCCGTTTGGGAGAACCTACGTAGAGGCTACGTAAACCTAAACGTATGCATTCTCTCGGACAGTCAAATTTTAAAAGGCTTGCCTGGAACTGAGGTCACCTCAAGGGTAGTCAAGGATTGTCTGGAGGAACTGCTGGAGCTGGCAGAACTGAACAATGTTCAATTGATCTGGGTGCCAGGTCATAGTGGTTTCGAAGGAAATGAAAAAGCAGATACCTTCAGAAAAAAAGGGAGTCGAAATACTGTTCATTGCCTCAGAGCCTATTTTAAGAATTCCAAGGACTGCGGTTACGCGGCCAACGGTTACTATCTATTAACTACCTACCTGCCAAATTCCACGTTCATGAAAACAATTTCTTCGTATTACTTTTACAACCCTTTTCCACCCCCTTTTAGGGTAGTTTAAAAAAACAAATTTGAAACCTTTAATTATTTGTTATAAACAATATTTCTGCAAAGTTTGAAGTAATTCGACGACATAATAATATTTATACAAAATTAACCCCCCAACCCTTTTGGTGTAGTGTTTTTTCCAACCTTCCCCTATATGAATACAACGTTGTTTAAAAATTTCAAAACGATCGGGAAATAACTTTAGGAGTTTTGCAATTTTGATCAAACGAACATGAAATTTTTATGTATAAAGATTCCACTAAGAAAAACAATGGTTAACGTGTTTTTTTCTTTTCTGGTTTTTCATGTATCAGTGGTCATTGATAATGACCAGTTTCTTTGCGTTTATGTGTCCATACTTGTTAATGTGTCCATTTGTCTTTTCGAGCAAACTATTTGCAACTAACGATGAATTGCAATCCGTTTCAATCTTTTCGACAGATTCCTTGTCCAGTAGTTTGGTATTATTTGAATCGGTCGTTATATTAATTGCAGAGTTCTCGAGGGCTATGATCATATGCATGAACCGTTCTGATAAACCATCTAGCATCAATGAAGAAACCCATTCATCGCTGATTTCGAAACCCGTGCCAGTGAATTCGTCATATTTTCACAATCTCCAATATTATTTATATCAAAATACGAAGTAAATCAATCCTCCTAGAAAATCTAAAATTGTCGAACAAGGAATACAATGTTGTCCACAATTCCCTCGCGACCTTTGTATGCTTAATGTCCACAAAAAACGATGGATCGATCGTCAAAACCACTTCTGCTTGTACATTTATATTTTCCACATCTACTTCTGCAGCATCAGCAGGAGTTTCTTGCTTCAGGTACTTGTCAGCGTCTTAAAGTATCAGCAAATTTTCTACTGCAAACACTCAACCGTAAGTTTCGCGACCTTTTATAATCGGCACATTCGTTAGAAAATTGGAATTTTTACAGTATAAATCACGAATTTTGTGTAAAATATTTAAAAAACAAAGTTTTTTTTTCAAAACACCCCACAATTTTACAATTGTTTTGCACACAAACACGAATATACTTAAAAATAAAAATTACTTTTTAATTCTTTTATTACGAAAGAAATGGGTCTCGACTCATGACCTGATTAAAATCGTGAATATTGGTTGTCAAGTCAATAGTTTGTGTTATAAAATAAAACATATTAGTAAAGTATATAAAAGTAAATACAAGATAACATTAAAGATATTATAGATCTTTTTTTTATATTAAACGCTAACAAATGCAGGTTTTGATTCATGGTTTATCTCTAGAAAGTAGTTCTACAAATCTAGTTCATATCAGCCTTACATATTAGGTTCTTTTTTTTTAAATCTAAATTTTAATAGTATTAGACGCGGAAATAAAAAACTGAAAACGGCTTAACTCTCGATTTTTTTAGCAGTAACATGGATCTTAATGCCGTTTTTCAGCATTCGATTCGTGAGAGCGTCCACAAACTTTGTGACCAAAATTGATATAAAAAATATGCATTTTGAAAGTGCATCTCGAAGACACAATAAATAAAAAATTTACTACTCGGTAAATATTGATGGAAATGAGTCCAGTTTTGCTACTAGGGGGATTTTTGGGTCGCTGAACAGGAATATCACGACGGCAACGGTCTCCGAGGTACCTGGTGCTCAGGGTGGACAGTATCAACGTCGTCTCCTGGAATTATCTTAATTATTACATAATTTTTACCTGAATTTAATCAAACAATGTTTTGAAAAATAATTTCTGAAAACTCCAAATATATTTGTAATTTTGTTCATATATTTTATTGTTTAAAAAAACTTATGAAGAACTTCATATGTATTCAGATTCACCCGATAATGGCTCTTTTTCTACATAATTTTCCACGTTCCTACAATTGCAGCCCGAGTAACGAATTTCAACAAATTATTTTATAAATTTCAGCAGACGACGTTGGTACTGTCCACCCTGGACCCCAGGTACCTCGGAGACCATTCTCGTCATGATATTCCTGTTCAGCGACCCAAAAATCCCCCGAGTAGCAAAACTGGACTCATTTCCATCAATATTTACCGAGTAGTAAATTTTTTATTTATTGTGTCTTCGAGATGCACTTCTAAAATGCATATTTTTTATGCAAAAATGCATTTTTTCAAAATGCATTGATAAATTTAGGTCACAAAGTTTTTGGACGCTCTCACGAATCGAATGCTGAAAACCGCATTAAAATTCATCTTACTGGTCAAAAAATCGAAAGTTCATGGCTTTATTTCCTGGACTATATGCGCTAACTCCTCAACTTTACTAAAATTTGATCGATATGAGATTTAATAAAAGTTTCATAGCCATAAAAAGGTAAGCTATGTATAACAAGAATTTTTAAGAAGGAAGAGGTAAGATTTTGCAAATAAGTGTTATCCTATATGGGGTTCGAAAACAAGAATCTCTTTATGAAAATTAGTGTTTAATACGCCATCTTGAACAAAAATTTTTCCTCGAATGACGAAAAATGTCAATATTATTTCGCAAAGGTGCTTTTTCGTCGGTATAAAAAATCTCCCATAATATAGTATCAAAATGAATGTCTGTTACACAATGTTTTGATAAAAATAGTTTCGATCATCAGTTAAACAACCGCGTATGGTCGAACTCAGGTATAAATATGAAAATGATTGAAATGCTACACTGAATCTCTCAAGGATCTAAACTCTACCCAGGTTTTTTCTATTTTGCTCTGATAAGAATTTTAGAGTTTGAACCGTTTTAGAGACTTCTCAGGTTCAATCCTCGAATGAGCGACATAGTTTAACTCATGGTTAAAAATTTTGACAATCTTTGTCGATATCGCTAATGAATTTTACATTAAATAATCTAAATATTGCTCTCAGAATCACCAAGTTCTTAGTAAGTAACTAAAATACTTATGTATTAAAAGTAGATCAGAAAAATAAAATCTAAGCATTAAAATCGTTGTACCTATGTATATGTATCTTTATCTTTACAACAAATAGAAATTTTATTACATCTCACAGACAGAGAATACATTCGTTCACTTACCTTAATGTTAAAAAAAATTATAGTTAACTATTTTTTTAACATTGAATACGAACGTATATCACAAATAGTGAGATTGTACTATTGACTTTCCAACGTGTTTCAACTAGTTCAGTTTATATAAAACTAATTTATATAAAATTTCTCCAAAACAAGCAACTAAATTGAGTGTTTTTATAACAAAAGTTAAAAACAGTTTAAAGTAAAAAAAAAAGCACCAACTACACAAAAAAACTAAATTAGTTTTTAATCATACTAAAGAAACTTGCTTGCTGCAGCTGAAATGTAACGTAAATAAATACCAACACGTGTGGATAAAGAAAAGTTTTCAAAAACTATGTTAACTACTAATAATGGCATACGTTGTTGTGTTGTGGAATTAAACAACGTAGATTTTTTAAAGAAAATAAACTTTTTTCACGAGTAGTACACGAATAACAATACGATATAACTGTGTACAACACTGAACTTTTTTTTCTCACTTAGTATTGTTAAAAAAAATTGTAATATACCGTCTGTTTAGTTTACATCTTCGTATCATAGATCCCACGAGTATGAGAAAGTACATATGTACATTATACATTAAGCAATGTGTATGAGAAGGATGTCTTATAGGTTTGATGAACAAGAATATTTTTCAAATTAGTGAATAATATTCTTAACGAGTATGAGAGAGTACATATGTATGCATTTAGCAATGCGTATGAGAAGGAGGTCTTATAGGTTTGAGTGGTTGGTGACCACTCGAACAGTTATGAAAAATATGCTTGTTCATCAAACATATAAGACCTCCTTCTCATACACATTGTTTAATGTATATGTACATATGTACTCTCTCATACTCGTGGGATCTATGATACGAAGATGTAAAATCGGTATATTACTCATAGAAGAGCAAAAATGAAAAAAAAATACAAAACATTATACACCAAAACCATTTCAACTTTCGAAAAAAGTTTAACATGATCATTGTATTTTATCTTTTTAGGAATTCTGTATGCAACACCATTAACTCAGTTTTTATTCTGTTGTTGCTAATGATGGTGATTTAATGATAAGAAAAACAAAGAACACTAATTACTTTGACATAAATTTAAAATTCAAGATTATTGTAGTTTTACCGAATGTTTATATCTGTATATAAAATAAAATGGTGGAAATACGGATATTTGAACCAGTAAGTCTCATATTCTAAGCGTATATATTACTCGATTTTTGTAGCATATTACATACAGTGACACTTAGAATGTTTCAACTGGTTCACTTGTTATGAACGGGAGTGTACCCACAAAATTATAATAACATCTATTCTTCTTCTTGGAATTGTTATTATATAACTGTGTATATTTTTGTATCCATTAGGTAGATTTTTGATTAAAGATATACTCGTAGCTACACAAAAACCAACTTAATATATTAAAAAACTAACTTAGCGCACTTCCTCAGAATAAACACATCAGGACATCAGGAACGGGAGAGGGGAGCTTAGAGAAAGAATAAAACAATAGATCTAAAATAATGTTTTGATCTATGCAATTTTGATACCGTATTTTCAAAATCTTAAACTCATTTACGACATTCTTTCCAGAAAATTCATTTAAGGTTATAAAACCATAAAAAAACCATAGTGATTTGCATTTATAATATTCATTGTATTGTATTTAAATTACAAATATTTCTGTAAATATAAAATTTACAGAACATATTGGAGAATAATTTTTTTTTAGTACTCCACTGTTTAAAATTTATTATTATTTTGTTTTCATATTTTTATTATTCAAAAAATAATAATTTATATAATTATTATTTTTTGAATAATAAAAATATGAAAACAAAATAATAATAAATTTTAAACAGTGGAGTACTAAAAAAAAATTATTCTCCACTCTAGTACTAAAAAAAAATTAGCCAGGTAATGAACTATAGTAAAATTTATTTACAACTTTATTAATGAAAATTTTTTCTATTTTGCTAATATTAAGAGAGAAACTGAAGTTTTTAGGTATTGTATTTAAATTGAAAATTTTTCTGTAAATAATACAGAAAATATCTATTTAGAGTATATACTGTATATAGAGTTTCAGAAAATATTGTCCTTTCCGCGATCTGACTTATTGAAATTATCTGAGAGTTTTTGGTTAGGTTTACTGTTAGGTGTCAATTATGTTTTAAAGAAGTATTTCATAGATATGGAGAAAAAAAACATGAAAAGTGTGAACATGTTTCTTAACACCCTTAGTTTTGAAAAAAAATTCAATTGATATACTTCAGTAGACTATTATTTCATATCCACATCTCCTATATACATGGTGGCCCTAAAAGGTCTTCACAACGCTTTACCACATTTACAATGGCTTAAAACAAGATGATTGAGCTAAATTTTACTCAAAATTTGCAGTTTTAAATCGTTTTTTGAAAAAAAAAATTAGAATGGATTGTGCGATTTTGATAAAATTGGGTATATGGTGATACTGGTTTATCGTACAAAACAACCCATATGAAATTTTTCATCATCAATCAATTCATATCAATCGATCATATCAATTCATGGACAAAAGACGTGGGATTTTGATAATTCAATCACCCTCAATTTCTGAGGTCATAGAAACAAAGAATTTTAGATACGAAATTTAGATGGAGTGTGTTTTTTACTACCAAAAAGGCACTTCGTATAAAAGTCGACTACTCTTACGGTTTTCTAAAAATCTGGAATTTTAATTATTCGCAACAACAATTTCGACACAAATATAAAATTACGATATAATTATTAAAAATATGTTCCAGGAATTTTTTAGATAAAAATAGCACTTTTAAACAATATCATTCATTCGTTTCTTTCACACTGCAATTTTTTTGTAAGTTTCCAGATACTAGCCATTATTCAAATTATTTTACAAAAGTACGCGACAAAGGCATCATAATAAATGTCCACCATTCACACGCATGCAAAGATTTACTCGACGAAGAGAATTAAAATGAATAATTTGTTCGTCATCTCTAAGAGTGTTTGTTGCCCCTTAGATACTTCTATAGTTTAGCATCATTTTCTGGCGGTGTCTGGTAAACTAATGATTTAAGATGACCCCATAAAAAATAATCCAATGAATTTAAATCAGGGATAACGTGGTGGCTAATTTACGGGAGCATCCTTACCTCTACCTATCCATTTGTTTGGATATTCTTGATTTAGAGAGTTTCTGGCAGTCCACAATAAATGCAACGTAATTAGTTTTAAGGGTAAATTTATAGGACCATCAATGCAATTGCGTATTATACTAACCCACACATTTATTTTAAATCCATGCTGTAATTCAGCGGCATAGACGTGTTCGTTATGGAAAGTTGTTACTTCTCTTCGTAATAAGCATGCCTCATCCCTTAACAAAATATTTTTGCCAAAGTTCAAGTATGCTTCTATTTAATTATAAAAAAATATTAAATATTTCCGGATCTTGGGGTAAGAGGTCTTGAACTCGCATCTTATGGAGGGGATGGCACAATTGCTCTTTAAGGTTGTTGTGAAGAAAATTCAATTTAATGACAGGTTCTTCAAAATTTTACAGCTTATTATTTCAATAATAAAGAATATCCTGTCACAATTTTGAGTTGATCCTATTTTTAGTAAAAAAAATATTAAAGTTACGGTTTTTAAAAGATTTTACATAGATTAAATGGACTCGTGGGTAAAAACATGAATATACTAATCTATATCTCGACAACCAGATATAGCAGCGTTATGAAAAACTGTCATAATAATTCTCCAAGTCTTATAAACACCTGGACCAAATTTCAAAGTAATCCTGTTTTTTGTTTCTGAGATAATTAAATTCGTAGATCGATAAATGTTCTAACTCTAGTTTTATTTGTAATTTTATATATTTTTATCTAGTTTTCTTTATAGTTATATTTATTTTTATCTAGTTCTATTTAGTTTTATCACCATGCAACTTTTTTGAAATACATAAAAACATATTTTTAATTATTAAAACTGTTCGAAAAAATGAAATTTAGGATTTAATTTTCAAATAATAGTTTTTTTATTCTTTTATTTATATTTTTTTTACAAAAATTTTATTATTTGAAACGATTTAATTGCAAAATTTTTACTTATTTAGAGTTGGCAATGGATGAGATGTCAATGCATTTAGTAAAGGACAAACTGACCACCGTATTTACAGTATTTTTTTAAACTCCCGTTTCTCTGCTCAATTGTTTCGTGTTTACTTCTGGATCTTATTCAACTCTTACCAAAATATCGTCTTCAACTGCAGGGAACATAACAAAACAGTCCCTTCCATAATCAGGAATCAGGAGCAAAGCGACCGGTTTCTCAAAGACGTCTCTCAACAGCAGCAAATGGTAGAAGGCTTTGTATACGACGATCTGGATATCTTTCACAGTACATCCTAACACACTTTCGACTAATTACTTGATAAAAGCCAACAACTAATACCATATCGGTATATTCCGCATCGGTATATTGCACGGCCATGACAAATCAAAATAATTTAAATTATAATTCGATTAAAAAAACTGTCAAATCTCAATCAAAATTACGTGATCTCAAACGTGACAATAATTTAATTTACAAACTATAACAACCAATAACCAGAATAGTTTGAGTAAAAGTTAGTATCTGGCACTTGCAAAATCCGCATACCGAAAGGAGCCAACATGCAAAAACCATAAGGAATCCACTGAAAGGCATGAAAACTGTTGTTTGAAAGCGTTTTCTTTTTTCTTAAGATATCTGGAACATATTTTTTATAATTATGTCGTAATTTTATATTTGTGTCGAAATTGCTGCTGCCTATGATTAAAATTCCAAATTTTGAGTAAACCATAAGAGTAGTCGACTTTTATACCAAGTGCCGTTTTGGTAGTAAGCAACATACCTCATCTAATTATTGTACATCAAATCGTTTGTTTTTAGGAGCGCAGAAATTGAGGGGATTTGAATTATCAAAATCCCCACGTTCCACGCCCATGAACTGATATGACCAAAATTTAATTATATTAAATTCGCGCAATCCGTGTTAATTTAAAACCAAAAAAAACCTATTAAAAGCTGCAATTTCAAGAGCGTACAGCTACCACATATATATATATATATATATATATATATATATATATATATATATATATATATATATATATATATATATATATATATATATATATACATATATCTATATATATATATACGTATAGGCTCGCTTAAAACGTCTTTTCACCACCTCAAAATGATTGTGCTAAATTTACCCCAAGAAAAGTATCCGCGGTTTGGTAGCTGAAGGCTATTGAAATTACAGTTTTTAATAGTTTTTTTTGTTTTTAAATTAACATGGATTGCGCGATTTTAATACAATTTTGCAATTAAATCGGTTCAAATAATTAAATTTTTGTAAAAAAAATATATATTTAAAAAAAAAAACTATTATTTGAAAATTAAATCCTAAATTTCATTTTTTCGAACAGTTTTAATTATTAAAAATAAGTCCCCCTCCCCAGCCTTATCATTGGCATGTTTATTGTATCTAGTGTCATCAAATTCCCATGACACTATACACCATACGAAGAAAAAATAATTAAATCAGGTAAATAATTGTTTATTAGTTCTCGGATATGAATAGTAAAAAGTTTAGGCAAATTGTTTGGAATTTCCAAAAATCTAATTCTATCTAAAGTTTCTAAACTAATTTTCAATTCTATTCAAATCCTTTGCAAAAATTTCCCTCTTTTATTATAACGGTCCAGCGGTAAACGTAAAGGTTCAAAAGATTTATATTTTATATTTATAATTTATATATTATATATTTATTTATAAATAACATTTATATTATATTCATACACAAATATAAAAGAGGTTATTTATACACAAATATAAAAAGGTACATTTTATGCCCAAAATTACCAGCACAAAATTCCAGTGTATGTATTCAATGTATTGTATGTATTATTTACTTTGTATAATAGTGACCATAAAAAAGACTTGGTATTAATATATTTTTTTCAGAAAATGTTTTAATTATAAAAAGAAAATAATAATAATTGATAGGTACCCTGTATTTCCCTTCCTACCTCTCACTCAGAGCTGAGTGCAGTCAAACCCTGCCCACCTATGGTGTAAAGGGTCCAGAATATCACAAATAAAATCAATAAATAAGATAAAAAAACAAAACATTTAAAAATGAAGATAAAATTGTACGAGGCTGTACATAAAAAACACATAAAAGAGACGACTTTTTTAAAATATGAGATGTTTCCCCTAAGGGCTCCGTAGAAGGAGAGACTCATTTAAATATGTAATCATCCTCTTCACGGAGCCCACATTAAACAACAATGCTCGTGCTACATTCTTTCGGAGTCGTAGTCTTTACTGTAAAGGTTTAAAGACTACACATTCCTCAACAATATGCCTCACGGTTTGTACTGTCCTGCAAACAGTGCACCTGTGCTGATCCTCAATTCAGAGAAGATATGCATATGAGATTTGAGTGTGGCCAATTCGCAAACGCGTAAGGGCCACACTCTCTCTACGGCTCAGATATATAGGTACCGGCATCTTAATGATGCTTGGCTTGAATTGTTTGAGCTTTTCCGTGAGGTTGTTCCACTCACGCTGCCATTTTGCTTTAATTCTGAAGCGCATGTACACATTCAGGTTCTCTGGGCGTATTGGAATTAGATCCAGGTGGTCTGAATCAGCCGCGATCCGCACAGCTTCATCAGCCACCTCATTCCCATGTATACCCACGTGTCCAGGCGTCCATACAAATACGATGGACATGTTGGAGCATGTCGATCATATTTGTGACACGTGGAGTATCACTTGGATATTTTGCACCAGAAGATCCCTTGAAAGCGTGCACATTAGTGCTTGCAGCCTGCTCAACATTGTATATAATTCAGCAGTGTACACGGATGCCTGTGGAGAGAGCGACCAAGTGTGTGATCTATTGCCAATGGCAATAGCGCTCCCCACAACAGAAATGGTTTTAGATCCATCGGTATACACGTACAGAGAGTCTTTGTATTCGCTAATAATTTGTTGGAAGCAGGTCCGAAAGAACCGGGAACTGGTTTCTTCTTTACGGAGACCAGCCAGGTCTAAGCGGCACCTTACCTTTGGGATCAGCTAAGGAGGCACTTCATGAAAACTATAGGAAAGTACCTGAGCGAATTCGAAATTAAGACTCTCTAAAAGCTCCTGCGTTCTAACGGCCAAAAGTCTTGTGACCGTGGCATGTCTCTCATAGAGTCTCTTCAGAAATCTTGATTTTCTGAAGATAGCCGGGAAATTAACATGATTGGGCATAGCCCATACCCCGCGACATAATTGAGGATCAGGCGCTGACGCCCATTTAAGGGTTTAAATTTAACCCACTTCCAGACATGTTAGAAGGATGCAGTTTTTCGCATTCAACGCAAAATAACTTGAAACTTATCTATATTATAACAAAATATCAGAAAACTTTAATTTTCTGAACGTAACATCCCCGAAAATGGGAAAAAAACATCAAAAATTACCTTTTTTACTTCTATTAATGCTTGTAGGTAGCGGATTTTTGTAATCTTTCTTAGGTGGAAAGCCAAGACCGAAGAATGCCTCGGGGTATACGGGGATGGAATGCACTAGCGAGCAGAGAATGTAAACGTTGTATAACGTGAAGCAGTCTCCTTTGTATATGTGAATCTTTTTAGGAATAAAACGAGTTAAGTATTGCGAAGAGTTAGGTAACGCAAAACCGTAACAAAACGCGTGGCATTTTGTGCGAAAACTTCGAATTTGTTTATTTAAGCCTTGCAAAAAGGAGTCATATCCGATCAAAAACATACATGTAAAAATGAGCCAAGTTTTCAGGGAGATACTTCATATAAAATTTTGCACCTTAAAAAGTGATGGTATTCCATTTAAGGAACGAGTTATTTACCAAGTAAATAGCTCGGTAAACTATTTACCAAGAAAACTAATGAAGGGTTAATTGATTAAACATACGAAAATATTTGGTTGAAATTTATTTCGTAAGTTTTTCCTTAGTATGTTCTTAAAAGTTTATGACCCGGCAAGTTTAAAAATATTTTAAACAAAATAAATAATTACTTACCGCGTTATGAAATTTTAAAAATCTTGATGATGCGGTACTTTATCTCATATCATCACTTTTAAGGAGCAACGATTACACTATGGACTTTCCTGAAAACTCTAATTTTGGTTCTATTTTTATTGACGGTAATAATTCTAGAGCTGAAAAGCGATTTTTCATAAGTATACATATGTATATATATATATATATATATATATATATATATATATATATATATATATATATATATATAATATTTCATAAGTATATATATGTATATATATATGTATATTATTGACGTCTATGGTAAAGAATTAAATCAAAATAGCGATAATTGATATATCAGAACAAATACAAATAGATTGATAATACGGGTTTCTATGAGCCTGTTTAGTAAACTGATCCCTAGGGGTCTTAGTTAGTTTTGTAAATATGTTTACAGATTCCTTAATTTTGTGTTTTTTACCAAAAATTTGAATTGAACACAAAAAATAAATTTGTTACTTAGTAATGTAACATCCAATTAGTAAGGATATACATAAAATTTTGAATTTCTTAATAACATCCAGTTAGTTTTCGATGCATACTTTTTTAGTAGAATCTATTTCAGTTAGTTGGAATATTTAGTAAAAATTAGTGTCGAAGCATTAGTGATTCGAAAAACATTTTAGTTAGCAGAAACGATTATATAAATAAAGTGAATTTGGACCACACCCAATTTGACGATAATAACATCTTCAATCCGACAATTGGTGATTCACGATGTTCCATTTTGATCACACTATTATTGTGATTGCTAGAGAGTGACTTATATATTGTGACTTATTAAATGTTAGTAACGAGATATGGCAGTTAGATTCATGCAAAAGTTTGTGTATTTTGAAAGAAAAAATAAGAGAGTGGGGTTTTAAAAAAATGATATAGTAGAAAAAACATCTTTGAATTTCTACAGAGGGCTCGCATGTTATGACACTGGTGCAAAATATATATACTCTACAGAATTTGATTGGAGAAGAGAATTGGCTGCATTAAGATTAGGAAGTTGGAGGTATACAAACAAAAAAGACTTGTGTAGCAACAGTATATTTATGATCTGCGAGCAGCAAGTCGAAACAGAAGTGCACTTAATTACAGAATGTGTAGGGCTAGAGGAGTGTAGGGCAAGGTACCTAAAAAAATATATAGAATGGGAAAAATTAGACTTTTGGGAAAAAGCAGATTACTAAGCAATAGCAAAGCTTTTAAGAAAAGTATTGCAGAAGAGGAGGAACAAAATATAGACATAATTGGTATAGTGAATTAATATTTATTTTATTATATAGCATTAGAATCAATTATTATTATTATTATTATTAATATTATTATTATAATGATTATAATTATTATTATTATTATTATTATTATTATTATTATTATTATTATTATTATTATTATTATTATTATTATTATTATTATTATTATTATTATTATTATTATTATTATTATTATTATTATTATTATTATTATTATTATTATTATTATTATTATTATTATTATTATTATTATTATTATTATTATTATTATTATTATTATTATTATTATTATTATTATTATTATTATTATTATTATTATTATTATTATTATTATTATTATTATTATTATTATTATTATTATTATTATTATTATTATTATTATTATTATTATTATTATTATTATTATTATTATTATTATTATTATTATTATTATTATTATTATTATTATTATTATTATTATTATTATTATTATTATTATTATTATTATTATTATTATTATTATTATTATTATTATTATTATTATTATTATTATTATTATTATTATTATTATTATTATTATTATTATTATTATTATTATTATTATTATTATTATTATTATTATTATTATTATTATTATTATTATTATTATTATTATTATTATTATTATTATTATTATTATTATTATTATTATTATTATTATTATTATTATTATTATTATTATTATTATTATTATTATTATTATTATTATTATTATTATTATTATTATTATTATTATTATTATTATTATTATTATTATTATTATTATTATTATTATTATTATTATTATTATTATTATTATTATTATTATTATTATTATTATTATTATTATTATTATTATTATTATTATTATTATTATTATTATTATTATTATTATTATTATTATTATTATTATTATTATTATTATTATTATTATTATTATTATTATTATTATTATTATTATTATTATTATTATTATTATTATTATTATTATTATTATTATTATTATTATTATTATTATTATTATTATTATTATTATTATTATTATTATTATTATTATTATTATTATTATTATTATTATTATTATTATTATTATTATTATTATTATTATTATTATTATTATTATTATTATTATTATTATTATTATTATTATTATTATTATTATTATTATTATTATTATTATTATTATTATTATTATTATTATTATTATTATTATTATTATTATTATTATTATTATTATTATTATTATTATTATTATTATTATTATTATTATTATTATTATTATTATTATTATTATTATTATTATTATTATTATTATTATTATTATTATTATTATTATTATTATTATTATTATTATTATTATTATTATTATTATTATTATTATTATTATTATTATTATTATTATTATTATTATTATTATTATTATTATTATTATTATTATTATTATTATTATTATTATTATTATTATTATTATTATTATTATTATTATTATTATTATTATTATTATTATTATTATTATTATTATTATTATTATTATTATTATTATTATTATTATTATTATTATTATTATTATTATTATTATTATTATTATTATTATTATTATTATTATTATTATTATTATTATTATTATTATTATTATTATTATTATTATTATTATTATTATTATTATTATTATTATTATTATTATTATTATTATTATTATTATTATTATTATTATTATTATTATTATTATTATTATTATTATTATTATTATTATTATTATTATTATTATTATTATTATTATTATTATTATTATTATTATTATTATTATTATTATTATTATTATTATTATTATTATTATTATTATTATTATTATTATTATTATTATTATTATTATTATTATTATTATTATTATTATTATTATTATTATTATTATTATTATTATTATTATTATTATTATTATTATTATTATTATTATTATTATTATTATTATTATTATTATTATTATTATTATTATTATTATTATTATTATTATTATTATTATTATTATTATTATTATTATTATTATTATTATTATTATTATTATTATTATTATTATTATTATTATTATTATTATTATTATTATTATTATTATTATTATTATTATTATTATTATTATTATTATTATTATTATTATTATTATTATTATTATTATTATTATTATTATTATTATTATTATTATTATTATTATTATTATTATTATTATTATTATTATTATTATTATTATTATTATTATTATTATTATTATTATTATTATTATTATTATTATTATTATTATTATTATTATTATTATTATTATTATTATTATTATTATTATTATTATTATTATTATTATTATTATTATTATTATTATTATTATTATTATTATTATTATTATTATTATTATTATTATTATTATTATTATTATTATTATTATTATTATTATTATTATTATTATTATTATTATTATTATTATTATTATTATTATTATTATTATTATTATTATTATTATTATTATTATTATTATTATTATTATTATTATTATTATTATTATTATTATTATTATTATTATTATTATTATTATTATTATTATTATTATTATTATTATTATTATTATTATTATTATTATTATTATTATTATTATTATTATTATTATTATTATTATTATTATTATTATTATTATTATTATTATTATTATTATTATTATTATTATTATTATTATTATTATTATTATTATTATTATTATTATTATTATTATTATTATTATTATTATTATTATTATTATTATTATTATTATTATTATTATTATTATTATTATTATT